>RXON01004914.1:0-25337 GCA_009667805.1 Leptobrachium leishanense
GGAGAAGCCCCCTTCGCTGAAGGGAGTGCAGCATTGTATGGTGCCGCGACCCACACGTCCATGGCGCTGCTGTACGCCGTCGTGGCGTGGAGGTGAGTGGCCTCTAGGTCGGATACCTGACACAGTGCTAGGCTCTATGTTTGTGAGTGAAACATCATTCATTGCATTTTATTTATAGTATATATTCGATATACTTCATATTGTGTATTTTTATATTTTGTTTTATGTACCAAAATATGGTCTGCTGATCTATGAGAGACACCAAGATCCTGATAGCAATTTTTATCGCGCTGATCAAGATACATATATGTTTTTTTCATTCACCTGGTATAGGGAAGACCGCTGTGTTTGATCAAGCTTTTGGGAGATTGGTGGTGGACGTGATTTGTGGTAGGGATGTGCGTTTCGGGTTTCGGAATTTCGGAATTTTCACGAAATTTCCCGATTCGTGTTTTCGGATGCGGCCGAATTTCCGAAAATTTTTAGATCCGAAAATGGCAGATCCGAAACGTTTTCCAAGCCAAAACGAAATAGTTTCGGAATTTTCGAATGGACTTGAAATGTGTCAAATCGAAATTTATTGCTTTGAAACGAGGAGAACAGACGTTCCGAAAATACGAAAAATGGTCGAAATTCCGAAAACATGTACAATTCCGAAAAACGAAAATTTCCAAAATCACGAAAAGTCGATAAAAAAACGAGCTAAGTGACACGAAAATGCGAAAAATGGTCATTATTCCAAAAACAAATACACGAAAAACTAATCGAGCCGAACTGAATCGAAACAGAAATCGGTCAAAACGACCCGAATCGAAAAGTTTAAAAATCCGAAAAATCGAACCGAACCGAAAAAAAAATCGGTGCACAAGCCTAATTTGTGGCGCTGACCTGCTTGTTTTATACAGGAGAGAGAGAGAGATTTGGGGAGGAAAGGTAGATTTGGGTGTCTTCAACTTAGATATGATATTTGGAGTCCATGGGAAGAAATGAGGTTGCCCAGAGAGGCAGTGTAGATTGAGAAGAGTAGGGGGCGAAAGCTCGTTGTGTAATGTGCCAGTGAAACTGCAAGACTGTGAAGAATAAGTCATGGGATACACGTAGATTCACGTGTCCTTCATGGTAACAAAATTTCTGAATAAATATCTATAATATCAAGTAACGGATTGTAAGCCTCTCTGAAAGAGAAAAATTGAGAAACTCAACATGCTACCATGTAATGTATACCACAAAATCCCATATATAATACATCAATTCCAATATGCTTAGCCCTTTCTTATGTTCAGCATGCTTAGCTCTGTATTAGCAAATTGATAAAAGTAGCAATTGTTCCAATTTGAAACGCAGAATCTATTGACGTGCAGTTTCTTCCTCGGTAATATCATTGACAAGCACAGGTAAATGGGGATAATGAAACAATTTTCCCAGCTGGTGTAATGGTATTCTGTTCCATGCAAACACATTCATCCTGCACATCATGCAAACACATTCATCCTGCACATCATGCAAACACCTTCATCCTGAATTCCATAAAAACAAATGTGATATCAATTTAACTGGCTCATTATCTTTTAGTTCCCCATCCTCAGAAGCAGTTGGCATATAACACGTCTAAAGCTGGAGTGGTGAAATTAACACAGACACTCGGAGCAGAATGGATCGACAGAGGAGTCAGAGTCAGCTGTATTTCACCGTAAGTATAGATGTTGCCTATATATTACCATAAAAAAGAAAGAAAATGACATTTAAAGTCATAGGGCCAAATTACATACTTGGTGCTAACGTTAGCGCTCACCTTCGTGAGCATTAACTTTAGCCCAAGTAGTTACCGCAAATTACAATCCTAACGCTAATGGGTTAAGTAATCCGTTTGCGTTTGGTATCTTGCGCTTCTCTGCGCGAGGTTATGGTACTTTGCGCTCACTATATTAAACATGGTGAGCGCAAAGTGTTAGTCAGCGTTAGGATTCCAAAGTCCTAACGCTGATTAACGTCCGGCTGCGGTTAATAAAAAAAAATGTTAACCAGAGCCAGGACTTGGTGCTAATGGATTCCGCTTCTGCACAATCCGTTAACACCAGCCAAAAAAATTAAAAAATGCTTTGTATACTCACCTCCTGTCCCACGGCGAGGACCACGGCTCTGTCCGCCTCCTCAGTCCGGCAGGAGCAGGGAAAGACTGAGGGAAAAGTCCCCCCAGTCTCCCCCTGCGTATCACTACGCTGACCAGCTGGATCTCGCAAGGTGAGATCCGGCAGGTCATGTGACAGCCGGCGTCTGGCTCAATGGAGTCCTATGGACTCCATAGAGAGGATGCACGCAACTGCGAATTAGCACTGCCGCGCGCATCCCGGGGCTTAGCGCCCGGTAACAATGCAGGCAGCTTTTTTAGCGCCTGCATTGTAATCTAGCAGTAAAACGGGCGCACTAGGGGGAAAGCTGCAGGCGCAGTTTTTCCTCCCTAGTGCCCCCCTTTTACCGCTAGGATTGTAATTTGGCCCATAATGGGTGAGAACTTTATTTGTACTTTTGCGATATATTCTGCTTTACAGGGAATATCGTAGAAATCATTTTAATTATGGTGTAAGTTCTGTGTCTACATTCCTATTTAACCTCTTTACTACGAAGTGATTTTTCAAAAAAGCACTGCCAGGAACCAGTAGTTTTTTTGAAAATTGTTTTAATTAATTATACAGTAAGAAATATTTGGGAATATTCCCAATGTATTTCTTACTGTAATAACCAATTTGACAGGCAGATGTCGCCATCTACTGACGAAATGTAATCACTGCACTTGCAACTGCAGCTCCTGCTCCTTGTTTTATCAGGTGGAAAAGGTCTGTTAGTTTTAGCACAATGGGCATTATACCCATGGTGCTAAATCTTTAGGGGCATTTTCAGGAGCCCTAAGGCAAATGAAATTCGTTTGCAACAAATACATTTTAATTTGCTTTTGTCCTACTCAGCAGCAGATCACAATAACTTGATATGGGGCACCTGATGGTGCCTTTGTAGACCCAAGTTATCTTGATTTTGGGAGCACTTAGGTTAAAGATACATGGCCCTACTCTACCTGAGGTGTTAGCATTAACAAGTGAGCCGGTAAGTATCATGTCCTCACTTGTTAATTCTAACATCGTCCATCTTATTTTAACCGAGCAGCACAGTACGTTTTCCACTTCCTATACCTTGTACAGGAAGTGCTAACGTAGAGTCAGCCAGAGAATAATGAGCGACTCCAAAGTGGCTCGGGTGTTATCACTTGCAAACGATGATAGAAAAAAATACCAGCTCCAAACAATCACATAACACTGGCAAAAGATGAACTTGAAAACTACAATACTCATATAATAGACTGCCATGTCCCTTTGACAACAAGACTGGCTAGCATCACAGATAACATGGAACATAAACACTCAGATTGAGACCATCCTCTGGTAAATGCAGAGATCACATGAACTTGCATAATTTGCTGTATATTGTATTGCTGTATACAATTATTATTATTATTATTTATTTATAAAGCGCCAGCATATTCCGCAGCGCTGTACAATAAGCACAGTACAGACAGGGTTACAATACATTGAACAACATTTGACAAACAGTACAGGAGAGATGAGGGCCCTATTCCCGTAGGAACTCACAATCTAGGAGGGTTGGGGTTGGAAACAGGAGAGGACTGTAAGGTGAGAGTGATTGATGGTTGCGTCAGTGAGTTGGGTGGTAGGCTTCCCTAAATAGGAATGTTTTCAGGGAGCGTTTGAAGGAAGAGAAGTTAGGGGAAAGTCTGACAGCACGAGGGAGAGCGTTCCAGAGAGTGGGGGCTGCGCGTGAGAAATCCTGCAGTCTATCATGGGAAGAGGTGATGCGGGGAGAAGCTAGGCGCAGGTCACTGTTTGACCTTAGGGAGGGGCTGGGGTATTTGGTGATTAGTGAGGACAGGTAGTGGGGAGCTGAGTTAGTGAGGGTTTTGTAGGTAAGGATAAGGATTTTGAACTTAATTCTGCAGTGGATGGGGAGCCAGTGAAGGGACTCGCAGAGGGGAGCGGCAGAGACAGAGCGGCGGGTGAGGTGAATTAGCCTGGCGGAGGCGTTCAGGATGGATTGTAGGGAGGAGAGGCGGGACAGAGGGAGGCCAGATAAGAGATTATTGCAATAGTCGAGTCGGGAGATTACCAGGGCGTGTATGAGTTGTTTTGTGGTGACAGCGGTAAAAAATGGCCGAATTCTGGAAATATTACGCAGTTGGTATCGGCAGGAGGAGGAAAGAGACTTGATGTGGGGGATGAAGGAAAGAGCAGAGTCCAGTGTAACTCTGTCATGGCCACCTGGGCGCTGTCACGGCCTGGACCCCCTGATCCTCTGACACCTCCTTTTTGTTGCCTTTTTTCAGTGTCCTGCATTCTGTATGCAGGTTCCAGGACTTTGTTTTGTTTTTGTGTTTTTTTTCCTTTTTTCCCATGCACGGTTCAGGACTTTGATTTGTTTTGTATTCTGAACCTGATCCATCACCTGCACCTCATCCAGCCTGATCTGACCTGCTCATAAGGAAGCTACGCCCCTGGTCCCACGCTTCCTGATTGAAGTCTCCAGTGAAGTCTCCAGTGAAGTCTCCAGCCTTGCCTGGAGCAGACCTGAATTCCTGAATTCCTGATCTCCTGATACCTTTTTTCCTGGATCCCCTCTGAACATTTGTCATTTCTGATCATTCCTCTGCTTTGCTCATCATTCATACGGTATCCTCTTTGTCCCCCCTGTACCCCTCTGTTTTTCTGCTGGACTTACTCGTGTACCAGACCTTTGCTAGACCTTGACAATCCTATATCTGTATCCTTTTGTACTTTTGCTTGGAGATAGTGTGCCAGACCCTTGCTAGACTTAGACCATTCTATTTTCTGGATGCATTTGTACCTTCGCTTTGTTATTGTGTTATCAGTGTTCCCCTCCTGTTATTTATTTGTTTATACCACCTTTTGGTACTGCCTATCTTGGTATTTATTTCTGTTCTTAATAAACCCCTTTTGCCCTGTAACCTGTCTGCTGCAATATTCACTGCACATTGGGCTCACACCCACACTCCTGCGCACCCATGCCAGACCTCACCCATGACAAACTCCAAGACAGCGAACTTGGTTTGATGGGGAGATGGTGATACCCTCCACCGTGATAGAGAAGTCAGGAGGTAGGGAGGCATTAGAGGGAGGAATAAGTAGGAGCTCAGTCTTTGACATGTTGATCTTTAGGTGGTGGGAGGCCATCCAGGAGGAGATGCCAGATAAACAGTCACTGACTTTTGAAAGGACAGGGGGAGAGAGATCAGGGGTAGAGAGGTAGATCTGAGTGTCATCAGCGTAGAGGTGGTAATTAAAGCCAAAGCTGTTGATGACTTTGCCCAGGGAGGAGGTGTAGATGGAAAAGAGCAGAGGACCAAGGACAGAGCCTTGAGGTACACCAACAGATAGAGGCAATGAAGAGGAGGAGTTACCAGCAAAGGACACACAGAAGGACCTGTTGGATAAATAGGAGTCAACCCAAGCAAGTGCAGTGTCACCGAGACCAGAGAGTTGAGGGTCTGTAGAAGGAGGGGGTGGTCAACAGTGTCAAAAGCAGCCGAGAGGTCAAGCAGGATGAGAATAGAATAGTGGCCGTGTTTTTTAGCAGTTAGGAGGTCGTTGGTGACTTTTGAGGGCAGTTTCAGTTGAGTGTAGCGGACAGAAGCCAGATTGCAGGGGGTCAAGTAGGGAATTGGAGGACAGGAAGAGGGAGAGGCGGTTGAAGACTAGTTTTTCTAAGAGCTTTGATGTGAAGGGAAGCAGGGATACAGGGCGGTAGTTGGATGGAGAGTTGGTGTCTAGGGATGGTTTCTTTAGTAAAGGGTAACTAGCGCGTGTTTGAAGGCGGATGGAAAGGAGCCAGTGGAGAGAGATAGGTTGAAGATGTGTGTGAGAGCAGGGGTGGGAGGAGGAGAGGGGAGGAATTAGATGTGAGGGAATGGGGTCGAGCGGGCACGTGGTGAGATGTGAGGAGGACAATAAGGAATTGACTTCCTCCTCAGTGGTTGGGAGGAAGCGGCAGAGGGTGGCAGAGGGGACCTGTGGGAGTGGAGGTGGCAGATAACTATCTTGTGTTGGGATGTTGCTTCTGATAGTTAGAGTTTTACTGAGGAAGTAGTGTGCCAGGTCTTGAGCGCTGAAAGGCAGCTGAGGGGGGAGGTGCAGGTGGGTGGAGGAGGGTGTTGAAGGTGGACCAGAGCCGTTTAGGGTTGGAGGACAGCGTAGATATAAAGAGAGAGAAGGATTGTTTGGCCAAGTGGAGGGCAGAGGTGTATGACCGGAGAATAAACTTGAAGTGAACAAAATCAGCTTCAGAGTGGGATTTCCTCCAGGCACGCTCTGCAGTGCGGGAGCATCTTTGCAGGTAGCGAGTTTGGAGGGTGTGTGCCAGGGCTGAAGCTGGCGGCGTGGGGCCTTGCAGAGTCGAATAGGAGCAAGAGTGTCTAGAGCAGAGATAAGCGTAGTGTTGTAGTGATTAGTGGCAGCATCAGGGCAGGTGAAGGATGAGGTATGAGGGAGGTGGTGAAGTAGGTTGGAGAATTGATGGGGGTCCACAGCATGTAGATTTCTGCGAGTGTGTGTGCGGGGTGGGGAGCAGGGTGTTTAGGAAGTCCAGATAGGTTGAAAGAGAGAAGGTGGTGGTCAGAGATGGGGAAAGGGCGACATTTGAACTCAGAAATGGAGCAGAGGTTGGAAAAGACCAGGTCAATAACGTGACCATCGCGGTGGGTAGGGAGGAGGGAGGATTTGTGTGAGTCCAAGGGAGGACGTGAGTGAAAGAAGTTTGGAGGCAGCAGGAGCGAAGGATCGTCAATGGGAATGTTGAAGTCCCCGAGAATTAGGCATGGAAGATTAGAAGACAGGAAGTGAGAAAGCCAGGTAGCAAAGTGGTCAAAGAACTGGGAGGTTGGTCCTGGTGGGCGGTAGATGACTGCCACCCTGAGAGCCAGAGGAGAGAACAGGCGGATGCAGTGTGTCGCGAAGGAGGAGAAGGAGAGGGATGGGGTGGAGGGAGATGCTGGTAGGTGCAGGTGGGAGAGAGCAGGAGCCCGACCCGCCACCATTTCTCTCACCCGGTCTGGGGGTATGGCTCAAGTGTAGACCGCCATGTGAGAGAGCAGCAACGGAGGCCGTGTCAGAGGGAGTTAGCCAGGTTTCAGTTAAAGCTAGGAGGTTGAAGGAGTTTGAAAGGAAGAGGTCATGGACGGCTGTGAGTTTGTTGCACACAGAGCGAGCGTTCCAGAGGGCGCAGGAGAAAGAGGACAGGCGCTGAGGGATTATGGGAATGAGGTTGCTGGGCTTGCAGGGAGGTGATTTATGTGCGATGGAGATAGGATGAGAGGGAAGTATTGGATGTGTTGTGGGGCCAGGGTTAGGGGATATGTCACCTGAATAGAGTAACAGCAGGAGGGTGAGAAAGAGAAGGTGGGAATGGGATTTGTGGGAGTGGGAGGCAGCACGAGAGTTAGAGGGAGACCATGTTCTGAGGAAACAAAAGGAGCTCATGCGAGGCCATCATGTGGGACGAGAGGAGGGAGGGAGAGATGCAGATAGTGTAGGGGTCGGTGGTAGAGGGGCAGGAGTTCCATTTAAGGAGAAAGGTAGAAGTAAAGAGGAGAAGCGTGAGAGAAAGCATGATATAGACTTGCGTTTACCCAGAGTAAAATTGGGCCTTGCAGTTCCTTCCTCCAGTCCCGCAACTCCAGGAATCAACTCTAAGCGTCCACTTAAGACTGTCACTTGGATAAAACTCCAGGAATCAACTCTAAGCGTCCACTTAAGACTGTCACTTGGATAAAACTCCAGGAATCAACTCTAAGCGTCCACTTAAGACTGTCACTTGTGAATGTCACAAGAGCCTGGCTTAAATGGAGCCTGGTATAGTTGTTATATAGGGCAGGCTGATTGCAATCAGGCAGTTAAAAAGTCAACACCTGAAGCTGGATGGGCTGTGTCAATAGGGCAGGAGATTCACATGCTAATTAGCAAAGCAAATGGTAGAGAAAACAAAAATAAAAAAAAAAAACAGAAAAAAAACCAGGAAACGTTATAATGTGGGTGCCTGCGAATACTGGGTGATAATGCCTACCAGCAAAAGTATGCAGGGGTTCAGTTGAGCTGTGGGTGTCTGTGTGGATGATGGGTGATAATGCCTACCAGCAAAAGTATGCAGGGGTTCAGTTGAGCTGTGGGTGTCTGTGGATGATGGGTGATAATGCCTACCAGCAAAAGTATGCAGGGGTTCAGTTGAGCTGTGGGTGTCTGTGGATGATGGGTGATAATGCCTACCTGTGGAGAGAGGAGACACAGGAATTAGGGATCGTGATGGCGTAGGGGGATCTTGGATAAAGCTCCAGGAATCAACTCTAAGCGTCCACTTAAGACTTGTCACAAGTAGATAATCCTTGAAAAAAACAATACATGAGAGTGACATGCAAAAACTCATCAAGATGGTATTATTATTATTATTCTTTATTTATAAAGCGCCAGCATATTCCGCAGCGCTGTACAATAGGCACAGTATAGACGGGGATACAATACATTGTACAACATTTGACAAACAGTACAGGAGGAGATGAGGGCCCTATTCCCGTAGGAACTCACAATCTAGAAGGGTTGGGGTTGGAAACAGGAGGAGAGGACTGCAAGGTGAGAGTGATTGATGGTTGCGTCAGTGAGTTGGGTGGTAGGCTTCTCTAAATAGGAACGTTTTAAGGGAGCGTTTGAAGGAAGAGAAATTAGGGGAAAGTCTGACCGTATGAGGGAGAGCGTTCCAGAGAATGGGGGCTGCGCGTGAGAAGTCCTGCAGTCTATCATGGGAAGAGGTGATGCAGGGAGAAGCTAGGCGCAGGTCGCTGTTTGACCTTAGGGAGCGGGCTGGGGTGTATTTGGTGATTAGTGAGGACAGGTAGTGGGGAGCTGAGTTAGTGAGAGCTTTGTAGGTCAGGGTAAGGATTTAAAAATTAAATTCTGCAGTGGATGGGGAGCCAGTGAAGGGACTCGCAGAGGAGAGCGGCAGAGACAGAGCAGCGGGTGAGGTGGATTAGCCTGGCGGAGGCGTTCAGGATGGATTGTAGGGGGGAGAGGCGGGAGAGCGGTAGGCCAGATAAGAGATTATTGCAATAGTCAAATCGGGAGATTACCAGGGCATGTATGAGTTGTTTTGTGGTGACAGCGGTAAGAAATGGCCGAATTCTGGAAATATTACGCAGTTGGTTTCGGCAGGAGGAGGAAAGAGCAGAGTCAAGTGTAACTCCAAGACAGCGAATTTGTTTGAGGGGAGATGGTGATACCCTCCACCGTGATAGAGAAGTTAGGAGGTGGGGAGGCATTAGAGGGAGGAATAAGTAGGAGCTCCGTCTTGGACATGTTGATTCTTTAGGTGGTGGGAGGCCATCCAGGAGGAGATGCCAGATAAACAGTCGCTGGACTTTTGGAAAGGAAGGGGGAGAGAGATCAGGGGTAGGGATTAGGGATGAGCCGAACACTCCCCGAGTTCGGTTCGAGCCTGAACCCGAACTTCCCATTTGTTTGGGACCGAACCCGAACCCGAACCCCCATGCAAGTCAATGGGGCTGAAAATTCGGTTTTTTAGAGTGCCCTCCAAGAGGGCATATATGCTACATATTTGCCATAAAAGGTGTATGGGGGTCAGGGTAGTGCCCTGGGGGGACAGGAAACAAGGACAATAAGTTTTTAAAAAAACGTTTTTAAAGGGACAGTGAATTTTCCATGAAATAAGGGTTAAAAATAAAAACGAAAAATTCCTTCAAATATCGTGCCTAGGAGGTCCCCATAACCTGCCCGTGAAGTGGCGGATTTCTAGGATGTATAGAAACACTTAAAAACAAATAAATGACTTTCATATGACGGTAAATGCTTTTCTTTAATCTATCCATAAACAACTGCTTGGGGCGGCAGCCTGTATGAAAAGACATTTTAGGACGCGCAGAAAAAGTTTAGTGTTTTTTTGGGCTAAATTATTGTGAAACTTATGCAGGCTTTGGATGAAAGTAACAATAGGTGCTTTAAAATTGTCCTTTTAGCGTCGACAACAGTGCCGTCACACCGTAACCCCTCTGAGGATATGAATCTGATACAGGTGTCAATGGCAGTACACCCAGATATTGTGCCTTTAGTGCCAGGCATGCAAGTACTATCATACAGTAACCCCTCTGTGGTTTTGTGGAAGAGTGCAGGGGTGGACCATGCGGTCCTATATTGAAAAGTGTTTTTTTTATCTGTTAATGGGCGTCAGTGCACCCAGATATTGTGCCTTTAATGCCAGGCCAGCAAGTATCATCATACAGTAACCCCTCTGTGGTATTGTGGAAGAGTGCAGGGGTGGACCATGTGGTCCTATATTGAAAAGTTTTTTTTTTAATGGGCGTCAGTGCACCTAGATATTGTGCCTTTCATGGCAGCAAGTGCCTTCACACCGTAACCCTTTTGTGGTATGTTGGAAGAGTTCAGTGCTGGAGGTTTTGTGAATTGCAGAAGAGGACATCCCTATCTATTCCATTACTTCAGCATCAGGGGATTGATAGCTGCTGATCCAGGACTGATTCATTTTTATAAATGTCAGCCGGTCTACAGAGTCGGTGGACAGACGCACTCTTTTTGTCTGTGACTAAACCTCCAGCGGCACTGAACGTCCTTTCGGAAAGCACGCTAGATGAAGGGCAACCTAGTAGCTGCATAGCATATTGGCTAAGTTCTGGCCAGTGATCCAATCTCAACACCCAGTAAGCCAGTGGATCATCTGCTGGAAAGGTATCCAGGTCTGCCCTTGTCCCTAGGTAGTCCTGCACCATATGGTGAAGACGCTGGCAATGGGTGCCTACATTTGACGTCCCTGGGCGTCGAGGACTAAATTTTTTAAAAAATGCATCAGTCAAGCGGCCCTGGCCTTCACCGTTATTCCTCTGATCACCTGCAGCCTCAGAAGCACGTGTGTCAGCACTTGGTAATCTAACAGTGCCTGGAAAGGTGTTACACAAGTTTCGCTTTAGAGCGTCCTCAAGTTTTGTCATCCTGTGCTCCCTCTGTGCGGGCAGGATGAGCTCTGCAACTTTCCCCTTGTATCGTGGATCAAGAAGGGTTGCCAACCAGTAATGATCCCTCTCCTTGATAGCACGAATCCTGGGGTCCTTTAGCAGGCTTTGCATCATTAGGGAGCCCATGCAGCGTAGGGTGGAGGTGGCATTAGCTGCCGAGTCTTTCTGGTCAATGAGGATGACCGTATTGTGCACTTCCTCCTCCCAGCCACGCACAAGTCCTTCTGTTTCTGGAGACACAAAACCCTGCCTTGAGGAATCCCCACCTTCAATGCCCCCACTAACTTAAATAGTCCTCCTCCTCCACATCCTCCTCCTGTCTGATCTGAGTAGGACCCGCTGGAATGCTGTCTGCGGAAAGACTGGGGCCTTGAGAGCTAGGGAAGGCCTCTTCCCTCCCAATGCTCTGCTCTAGAGCCACATCTATAATTCCCCGCAGAGTGTGCTCCAGCAGGAACACTAAAGGAATTGTGTCACTGATGCATGCACTGTCCCTGCTCACCATCCTCGTTGCCTCCTCAAATGGTGACAGTACAGTGCATGCATCCTTGATCATCAGCCACTGCAGGGGGGGAAAAAAAACAAGTTGACCTGAACCTGTCCTTGTGCCATACTCACACAGGTACTCGTTGATGGCCCTCTGCTGCTTGTGGAGACGCTGCAGCATTGCTAATGTTGAATTCCACCTGGTGGGCATGTCACAGATCAGACGGTTTGTGGGAAGGTGGAATTCTCTTTGAATTTCTGCCAGGAGACGCTTGCTGGGAATGACCGTCTGAAGTGGCTGCAGACTTTTCTGGCCTGGATGAGAAGCTCTGGCAGCCCTGGGTACTTGGTTAGGAAACGCTGTACACCCAGATTTAGGACGTGTGCTAGGCATGGTACATGCGTCAATTTACCCTTGTGTAGGGCAGAGAGAAGGTTGCTGCCATTATCGCAGACGATCATTCCAGCTCAAGCTGGCGTTGTGTTAACCATCTCTGCACCTGCCCCTGCAGAGCTGACAAAATTTCTGACCCGGTGTGGCTCCTGTCCCCTAAACAACCAGCTCAAGCACAGTATGGCATCTTTTTGCTTGAGCCATTGCGTACACCCTGTCAGGCGTCGGTTTAACTGCCACTTCGCCAGAGACCGAGAAGGAGGAGGAGGAAGAGGTGGTGGTGGTGGTGGAGCAGACAGACCTCATACAAGCATCTTTCTGGAGGCATGGTGGATGAAACAAGCTCCAGCACAGAGCCCCGTCTTGGATCCCTCCCAGCTGCAATCAGAGTTACCCAGTGTGCCGTGAAGGAAATGTAACGACCCTGTCCATGCTTGCTGGACCACGTGTCTAAAGTGACATGCACCTTGCTGCTGACTGCCTTTCCCAATAGGATAACATTGTCTTCACGTGCTGGTATAGTGCTGGAAAGGCTTGCGTGAAAAGTAATGGCGTTTTGGAACCTGCCACTGTGGTACAGCGCATTCAGCAAATTCACGGAAGGGAGCAGAGTCCACCAGCAGCTGCAATGCGAGTAATTTTGCTAAGCTGGCATTTAGACGATGTGCTTGGGGTTGGGACTATATATTTTTTCGCTTTCGCTGCGGCGGCAAAAAGTATCTGACTGCGTAAATCTTCAGCTACTGGGATGATGTCACATTGTGAGGAAGGACCTGCTGGTACATCCATTACTGTAGCATCATCCCTGTCGGTGGAGGTTGTAGGCAATTGCATGGCAGGACATACAGTGTGGGTAGAGACAGATGAGGAGGAGGAGGACCTACGCAAAGTTTTGCCCCAACGGGATGTGTGTGTCAGGGTGGCACCTGGCATACGCCGTGGTGGGACCCATGTACAGGTGGTTAGAGCCCCTTTTGGCAGGGATACACTGGAGGTACCTGAGAGTAAGTTGGCTGAGGCAGGTCTGAGCCCGTGGCGAGGTACAAAGGGAGCAGGCAAAGAGTAGTCAGGACGGTCCGTGTATCAAAGGGCTGGCAGCAAGGAGGCAATATCGGTGGGTTAATCAGGGTCTGGTACACGTTATCAACAGAGACAGGAAGGCAGGTCTGAATAGAACAAGGTGAGACTTGACAATGCAAAGCCAAGTTGCACAGGGGATGATACTTTTTATTGATAGGCAGAGAAGAGGGTGTGGTGTTTGGTGCTACTTTGGTTTTAACCCCTATCAGTGCTGGACAGGTACGAAGCAGCACTTTTCATGGATAGCACTGATTGTTGCGCACATGGGTGCTGATCCCTGACAGTGTGGCACTTGTTCATATGTCGCCTCAAGCACGTGGTACCCAAGTGTCCGGTGTTTATCCCACGCTTCAGCCTCCTCTGACATAGATTACAAATAGCAACGGTGGGGTCTGCTGCACAGTTCTTAAAGAACTCCCAGACAGCAGAGTTCCTGCATGTGTTCTTTGAGACAACAGCGCTCTGCACCGGAGCAGCTCTGACATGTGATGCCTTGGACTGGCTAGTGCTACAGTTGGTCACAGAGGATGTTGTGCCTCGTGTTTGCTGTGCCTCCCCCCTCATCCCCCTCCTCCTCACTTGATTCCTCGGTTCGATCTGGCACCCAGGTGGAGTCAGTGACCTCATCATCATCAATGTAATCTTCACCCCCTATCTCTTCGTCAATGGAGCCAACTTGGCAGTATGCTGCAGCTGCTGGGGCAACATGAGTGCCAGTTATTTGTGTGTCATCACTGGCACCCCCTTCCTCTAGGTTGATTATACTCCCTTGCTCAACCTCGAGATTGAATCAGAGCACTGTACTTGCTGCGCATCCTCAAGCAGCATGTCACTCTCATTGTAGTCAAACAATTCAGCTGACTCCTCCGTGTGTGATAGCGAGGCTACGGCAGGAGTACCTGTGGACATGGAGGCTGCATTAGATGCTTTGGCAGCTGAGGTGGACTGTAAGGCACTAGAAGCCTGGCTGGCAGAGGACTCGGAGGATGAGGATGGCCTGGTTAGCCAATCCACCAAGTCCTCTGTATGTTGCTGCTGCTTAAGACGGCCAGTACCAGTTAGAAAGGACAAGCGTGCCCCTGCAGAGGATGCACCACGTCCACCACGACCAGAGACACAGCCTCCCGACACAGGGGCTGCTTGCCCTCTTATCTGTGGCTGGGAGCGTCTGCCTGTCCTTTTTGTTCTTTCAGACATGGTGAGTGATATATAGATTAATATATACATAACTCTGATTCAACTCTGGTATAAAGATTTAAATAACTCTGGTATAACTCAGTGAGACACACTGATAGCTGGCAGCCAGTGACAAGAGACAGATCACCTTAATTCACAAATGTTTTAAATAAATTAGTGAGCCCCAAAATACAGGGTGGTACTTCTTGTATGACGAGACACAGATCACCTTAATTCCCAAGCGTTTTAAAGAAATTAGTGAGCCCCAAAAAAAATTGCTGGCTGTGTGACGAGACACAGAAAATCACCTTAATTCCCAAGTGTTTTAAAGAAATTAGTGAGCCCCAAAATACAGCGTGGTACTTTTTGTATGACGAGACACAGATCACCTTAATTCCCAAGTGTTTTAAAGAAATTAGTGAGCCCAAAAATACAGCGTGGTACTGTTTGTATGACGAGACACAGATCACCTTAATTCCCAAGTGTTTTAAAGAAATTAGTGAGCCCCAAAATTCTAGGCTTGTGCACCGATTTTTTTTTCGGTTCGATTCGATTCGATTTTTCGGATTTTTAAACTTTTCGATTCGGCTCGTTTCGACTGATTTCTGTTTCGGTTCGGCTCGACTCGTTTTTCGTGTACATTTTTTTTCGGAATTTCGACCATTTTTCGTATTTTCGCGTCACTTAGCTCGTTTTTGTATCGACTTTTCGTATTTTCGAAAATTTTCGTTTTTCCGAATTGTAAATGGTTTCGGAATAGCGACCATTTTTCGTATTTTCGTGTCACTTAGCTCGTTTTTTGTATCGACTTTTCGTATTTTCGGAAATTTTCGTTTTTTCGGAACGTCTGTTCTCCTCGTTTGAAAGCAATAAATTTCGATTTGACACATTTCAAGTACATTCGAAAATTCCGAAAATATTTCGTTTTGGCTCGGAAAACTTTTCGGATCTGCCATTTTCGGATCTAAAACTTTTCGTAAAATCGGCCGCATCAGAAAACACGAATCGGGAAATTTCGTGAAAATTCCGAAATTCCGAAACCCGAAACGCACATCCCTACAAAATTCAGCGTGGTACTGTTTGTATGACGAGACACAGATCACCTTAATTCACAAGTGTTTTAAAGAAATTAGTGAGCCCCAAAAATAATTGCTGGCTGTGTGACGAGACCCAGAAGATCACCTCAATTCACAAATGTTTTAAAGAAAGTTGTAAACCCCAAAAAAAATTGCTGGCACAGTGACAAGACACACATCACCTAAATTCCCTGATATTTGGTATAAATGAGACCCAAAACGTCTTGCTGGCACAGTGTGACAAGACCCAGAAAATCACCTCAATACACAAATGTTTTAAATAAAGTTGTAAACCCCCAAAAAAACTTGCTGGCACAGTGACAAGACACACATCACCTAAATTCCCTGATTTGTGGTCAAAATGAGACCCCCCCAGACCCCCCCAGTAGCGTGGCAGACCGGCAGTAACAACACACACAACTATCTTCTTTGAAATCTCCTCTGAAATGCGTGCAGAAGCTCTGCGTTGAAACCTTATATAGTGTGCTGCGGGACTTAGCTCTGTGAACCCATGATTGGGCAAAATTTTCCCAATCAGGACTCTGAGCGGTGATTGGCATAGTGTTCAACCAGTCTTGCACCAGACCTGTGGTCAGGTGCAAGGTTGTAGCCAATTACGAGCTTCAGGCAGTGGGAAAATGCATTGTGGTCCATTGTGGTCGGACATGCGGCGAACACCCGGAAATGTTTGGGGTTCGCGATCTGCTCGAACAGGCTAAGTTCGGGTCGAACCCCGAACCATCCGAACCCGAACAGCTCATCCCTAACCCACACACCCTGAATATATAGAGGAGCACCTAAAAAGACATCCACACACCATGAATATATGGAAGAGCCCCTAGAAGACATCCACACACCCTGAATATATGGAGGAGCCCCTAAAAGACACCCACACACTCTGAATATATGGCGTAGCCCCTAAAAGACACCCACACACTCAGAATACATGGAGGAGCCCCTAAAAGACACCCACACACTCTGAATATATGGCGTAGCCCCTGAAAGACACCCACACACTCTGAATACATGGAGGAGCCCCTAAAAGACACCCACACACTCAGAATATATGGAGGAGCCCCAAAAAGACACCCGCACACCCTGAATATATGGAGGAGCCCCTAAAAAGACACCCACGCACCCTGAATATATGGAGGAGCCCCTAGAAGACATCCACACACCCTGAATATATGGAGGAGCCCCTAAAAAGACACCCGCCCACCCTGAATATATGGAGGAGCCCCTAAAAAGACACCCACACACTCTGAATATATGGCGTAGCCCCTAAAAGACACCCACACACTCAGAATACATGGAGGAGCCCCTAAGAGACACCCACACACTCTGAATATATGGAGGAGCCCCTAAAAGACACCCACACACCCAGTGGTGTATTTAGGTTTTGTGCTGCCCTAGGCCTGACTAAACTCGTGCACCTCCTAATTTAAATTTGAGGCACTCCTTCCTGTCAAGGGCACACCTCTTCCTGGTTAATCCCCACCCTTCCTCTTTAAGCTCCACCTTTTCCTCATAGAGCTCCGCCTTTTCCTCTCTTTATTATATTAAAAGTGGATACCAAGTGCCTACTTGTATATTTTGTATACCATTTCAAATGTATCTATTGAGATAAATAAAATTGTGAAATGTTTAAATTCAAGCATTTTTACAAAGAGCAGCCACGCATGTCAAGTATACTGGATCACAGCCGATCTAATTGGTTGAACAATAAACTCCACAGAAACGTGCACTGCATATGAGTATCACAGAGCTGCACAGCAATAAAACCCACAGAAATGGGCACTGTGTATGAGCATATCAGAACTGCACAGCAATAAAACTCACGGTAATGTGCAGTGTGTATCAGCGTATCCCAGAGCTCCAGGGCAATAAAACTCACAGTAATATGCATTGTGTATCACAGAATCCACAGCAATAAAACTCACAGCAATGAAATATGTGGTGTGTATGAGTGCATCAGAATCCACTGCAATAAGACTCCCAGCAAACCAAGTGAATATGAGCACACAGCAATTATTTATTCTATATTTACCGGCCTCCGTCCGTGGTAGGGCTATGTGCAGAGTCAGCAGGGACTGTGTACGGACTCAGCAGGAGGTCCCTCCAGGCCAAGTTAGGATCGTGGCTGTGCCTGTGCTTGGAGCCATCTTGTCAGCAGTGGGGTGCCACTTCCAGAGGGTGCACCGTGGCTTTGATTCCCTTACTGGTGGGTGTTCAGTCCAGAATAGAGTGAGAGTCCGTGTTAACGAAAGGGCGGGCAGCTGCGTGCGTGTCACGTGGTTCAGCCAGTCAGGTAGTACTGAGACTCAGTACCACCTGACTGGCCGGACCGCGTGACCTGCATGCACGCAGCCTCACCAGGAGCCAGGCAGCTCAATGACAAATTTCTATCACTGCAGTGCTGGTTAAGGAAAGGTCCACTTTAAACAGCAGTAAGCAGACAGGGCTTCATATTCTGCTGATACCCCCCCTTTACCTGCCATTTACTGTCCTCTTCTCTCTCTGCACACAAATCACATCCCCCTCCCCTCTCCTAGAGCTGCTGTGGGGCAGGGGAGGAGCTATGGAGGGAGGAGAGGGGTATTTTTATTCTATTCGATTTTATTCCGTATGCAAACGCCCTGCTCCGCTGCTCGTTGTTTGAGAACACAGCTCAAAGTTGACACACAGTGACAGTGGCACCTCCCAGTACCCCCTAATGACACCCAAATAATCACTGGTACCTGGGGCGGCCAGCCCTCTGCCACTCCCCTGAGTACACCACTGCTCTGTGATATGCTCACACACATGTTTGGCAAACTGCCAGCAAGTACGGTGCTGTTTGAAGGCATTGCAAATCCCCATAGAGAAGTAATGGTTAATCAATTCTCGAGAATACCAAACAGCAGAGAAATGGCAGTGAAATGCCCTGATGTTCGGTGGTTTCATTCGGCAGGTTTATTCATGCGAACCCCATAGGTTTCAATGTTAAAAATATTGCCGTTTTTATGCAATATCTAATAAACCATTTATTATTTTAATCTGCAGTAAAAAGTCTTTATTGATTTTTTTTTTTTAGTACCTTTTAGTAATTTTTCAGCAAAATTTCCCCCCCCCTTTTTTTTAATAGCGTTTTTTTTCTGTAACAGAACTTTTTATTATCAATCATAGGATCTTATATGTAAATTCCAGACAGTTTCGTTCAGTAGTTCTTTTGAAAACAGCAGGCCACGGGTTTGCGGTGGCAGCATTCAGCGGCCGACTCCATGCACTTTGGGGACCCTGCGGTGAATGGTGAATTCACTTCAGGGTGGGGAAATTTTATTCCACGAAGTGCAGGGAACAACAGAACACCAAAATGTTGGCGTCATTTCGGTGCTCTGTGATTAACCCATTTAGTGGTGAGGTTTTTTGCTGCCGCCTGGAAAGTGAAAGACTAGGCCTTGCCTACCCAGAACATACTTGAAAATTAGTGAAATCACAATGTATCCTTCCTGACAAAATACTTTGCAAAAGTAAAAAAAATTTTTAAAAAAAATTAAATGGGGTGGGGCCACCAGTGCGGGCCGCCACCCCCTGGAAAGTGCCGCCCTAGGCCTAGGCCTTGTTGGCCTAGGCCAAAATACACCGCTGCAAACACCCTGAATATATGGAGGAGCCCCTAAAAAGACACCCGCACACCCTGAATATATGGAGGAGCCCCTAAAAAGACACCCACACACCCTGAATATATGGAGGAGCCCCTAAAAAGACACCCGCACACCCTGAATATATGGAGGAGCCCCTAAAAGACACCCACACACCCTGAATATATGGAGGAGCCCCTAAAAGACACCAGCACACCCTGAATATATGGAGGATCCCCTAAAAAGACACCCACACACTCAGAATACATGGAGGAGCCCCTAAAAGACACCCACACACTCTGAATATATGGAGGAGCCCCTAGAAGACACCCACACACCCTGAATATATGGAGGAGCCCCTAAAAAGACATCCACACACCCTCAATATATGGAGGAGCCCCTAAAAGACACCCACACACTCTGAATATATGGAGGAGCCCCTAAAAGACACCCACACACTCTGAATATATGGCGTAACCCCTAAAAGACACCCACACACTCAGAATACATGGAGGAGCCCCTAAAAGACACCCACACACTCTGAATATATGGAGGAGCCCCTAGAAGACATCCACACACCCTGAATATATAGAGGAGCCCCTAAAAGACACCCACACACCCTGAATATATGGAGGAGCCCCTAAAAGACACCCACACACCCTGAATATATGGAGGATCCCCTAAAAGACACCCACACACTCTGAATATATGGCGTATCCCCGAAAAGACACCCACACACCTTGAATATTTGGAGGACCCCCTAAAAGACACCCACACACTCTGAATACATGGAGGAGCCCCTAGAAGACACCCACACACCCTGAATATATGGAGGAGCCCTTAAAAAGACATCCACACACTCTGAATATATGGAGGAGCCCCTAAAAGACACCCACACACTCTGAATATATGGCGTAGCCCCTAAAAGACACCCACACACTCAGAATACATGGAGGACTAGGGATGAGCCGAACGACCCCTGAGTTCGGTTCGGGCCCGAACCCGAATTTTTCCAAATGTTCGGGTCCGAACCCGAACCCGAACTCGAACCTCATACAAGTCAATGGGGCTGAAAATTCGGTTTTTAGAGTGCCCTCCAAGAGGGCATATATGCTAGATATTTGCCATAAAAGGTGTATGGGGGTCCGGGTAGTGCCCTGGGGGACAGGAAACAAGGACAAAAAGTAAAAAAAAAAACGTTTTTAAAGGAACAGTGAATTTTCCATGAAATAAGGGTTAAAAATAAAAACGAAAAATTCCTTCAAATATCGTGCCTTGGAGGTCCCCATAACCTGCCCGTGAAGTGGCGGATTTCTAGGATGTATAGAAATACTTAAAAACAAAAAAATGACGTTTCAAATGATGGTAAACAGTTTTCCTGTAATCTATCCATAAACAACTGCTTGGGGCGGCAGTCTGTATGAAAAGAGGAGACATTTTCGGACACGCAGAAAAGTTTACTGATTCTTTGGCGGTCAAAAGCCGGAGAATGGAAAATTCTAGACCAAATAGCAGATTTGGAAAGTGAGATAAATGGGAGAATTTTTCTGGTTTGGCTATTTTGACCTAGAATTTTCACTTCTCCAGTTATACTCCTGCTTTTCACCGCTCTCTGAATAACCCTGTCAGGGTTATTCAGAGAGCGGTGAAGAGCAGAAGAATGACTGGAGAATGGAAAATTCTAGGTCAAAATTGCCAAACCAGAAAAATTCTCCCATTTAGGCTAGGGTCATACTACCGAATTTTTAACGTGCGTTTAGGTGCACTTAATCACGGCTGCACTAGCAGCAAATGACGGGCAATGACGGCCAATATACGAAGTACGGTCGCACGAAAGTCCGGCTGCGCAAAGCAAGTGGAAAATGAACGCATTTTTTCGAGAACGCAGAACTGCTAGTACGGACGTACAGAGTGCGCTGCGTCCACTAGCGGCATGTGTGTGTGATTTGGAGACGTCAGACTCTGCTCATGTCCGGCCAACATAACGTCCAGACACCCAAAGTTTCCTGGTTTGGATCTGTAAAAAAATCACGTACAAAAATGCGCACCGTATGACCGTTTAAGCGCTTTCCGTGAAAAAACACCTCAATGCGTTCGGACGCACTTTTTGACAGTCGCTGTGAAAAATGCGTTAGTCTGACCCTAGCCTTATCTCACTTTCCAAATCGGCTATTGGTCCAGATTGTTCTCTTTTCCTACCATTCTCCTGGTTTTCACCTTTCTCTGAACAACCCTGAGAGAGAGGTGAAAGCCAGGAGAACTGGCAGGAGAAGAGAACAATCTAGACCAAAGAGCCGATTTGGAAAGTGAGATAAATGGGAGAATTTTTTCTGGTTTGGCTATTTTGACCTAGAATTTTCACTTCTCCAGTTATTCTCCTGCTTTTCACCTCTCTCTGAATAACCCTGTGAATGTTTAATCCCAAAGTGAAAAATAACATTGCTTTAGATGTTAAAATCAGGCAATGAGGAAATTTTGTATTTTTTCACACAGCAGTTAAAGGAACACTCTACTCAAAAATCACCCCCCCCCGTTTTTTTTTTTATCCTAACCTATCCCTATTCCCTTAATAAATCTTTATTTTTTATTTTTTTACTTGTAACTGTAATACTTACCCTAAAATCCTCTTGTTTCCAGCGGTGTTTTTTTTTTTTTTTTATACTCACCTCCCTCCTCTTCCGCTCCCGTCCTTCTTGCATTGAAGTTGCCTTCTGGTTTACGTGAGAAGCGCGCATGCGCGCCTCTCACGTAAGCCAGCCAATCGGCAGGCTTCCTCCCGGCTCCCTCTGAGGATTAGTGTTGCACGCAAGAGGATGCGCGCAACACTAACCCTCAGAGGGAGCCGCCAGCTTCTGCGGTGAGTTAGGCTGGGGTCAGACGAGCGTAGTGTTCACGTCCGTGATTGCGCCTAAAAGTACATCCGTGATAGCATGAAAGAAAGTCCATTGGAGCCTGTTACACAAAGTACGTCCGCACTGAACTGCGGACGCACCACGGCCGCGGCAAATGGACGCAAGGCAGGCAAGAACGTACAACCACTAGAACGGCCGCACAAAGTGCGCTGCGTCCGCAACGTCCGCATAGCTTTGTATGTGAGTGATGGAACGTGGTCAGACGGACTGCATTTATACGTCCAGCATTTTTCACGGACAAAATGGTTTTGCTTTATAATTTATTTTCCCTCCTACATCCGTCAAAAAATAAACATCAGTGAAAAAAACGGACTGTGTGACCCCTACTGTGTCTTCCGTACTGACGTACGTCCGTGTGCAAGGACGTACAGTCCGTAGAAATCACGCTCGTCTGACCCTAGCCTTAGAGACGTCATCGCGCTGAAAGCGCGATGACGTCTCCTACTCGGCAAAAGTCGGCAGAAGCGGGAAATATGATTCCCCGCTGCTGACTGACAGCTGGGAGGCGGAGTAAAGGTCTCCCGCTCTCTCAGATGTTTTCAGCATTTACAGCTGAACCGCTGAGCGGAGGGAGGGGAACAGAGGGCGGCATACTCTGGGCATCATGACCACCTAAAATAGCTTAGGTGGTCATGTTGCCTAGAGTGTCCTTTAAATGCAGCATATTAGGACGTTTTAGGAGGAAATTACTCACTCAGAACAGAAGCAGACACCACCCTTCATTCTACATAAAATGTATCAAATTGATTAGACCAGGCAAAAACATCTGTTGTTTATGTTTGAAAAAAAAAAAGGTAATTTAAAGGTGAAAATCGTTGCACCTAGACATTAGTTTTTAATTCAATATCTAATAAACCGTTGCTTATAATATTCTGCAGTAAAGAGTCTCTTTATTTCTAGATTTTTTTGTATTTTTTTAAGCATTTTTTATACTTTTTTTCAAAATTTCTTTTTTTTTTCCGGAACCCGAACTGAACACGGCAAAATGTTCGGAGTTCGCGATCCACCCGAACAGGCTAAGTTCGGGCCGAACTCCGAACCGTCCGAACCCGAACCGCTCATCCCTAGTAGGGATGAGCCGAACACTCCCCGAGTTCGGTTCGAGCCCGAACCCGAACTTCCCATTTGTTCGGGACTGAACCCGAACCCGAACTCGAACCCCATGCAAGTCAATGGGGCTGAAATTCGGTTTTTTAGAGTGCCCTCCAAGAGGGCATATATGCTACATATTTGCCATAAAAGGTGTATGGGGGTCCGGGTAGTGCCCTGGGGGACAGGAAACAAGGACAAAAAGTAAAAAAAAAAAACGTTTTTAAAGGGACAGTGAGTTTTCCATGAAATAAGGGTTAAAAATAAAAACCAAAAATTCCTTCAAATATCGTGCCTAGGAGGTCCCCATAACCTGCCCGTGAAGTGGCGGATTTCTAGGATGTATAGAAATATGTAAAAACCAAAAAATGACATTTTCAAATGACGGTAAATGCTTTTCCTTTAATCTATCCATAAACAACTGCTTGGGGCGGCAGCCTGTATGAAAAGAGGAGACGTTTTAGGAGTCGGACACGCAGAATAGGTTTAGTGATATTTTTGGCTAAATTATTGTGAAACTTATGCAGGCTTTGGATGAAAGTAACAATAGGTGCTTTAAAATTGGGCTTTTAGCGTCGGCAACAGTGCCGTCACACCGTAACCCCTCTGAGGATATGAATCTGATACAGGCGTCAGTGGCAGTGCACCCAGATATTGTGCCTTTAATGCCAGGCCAGCAGGTATCATCATACAGTAACCCCTCTGTAGTATTGTGGAAGAGTGCAGGGGTGGACCTTGCGGTCCTATATTAAAAAGATATGCATCTGGTTAAGGCGTCAGTGCATCCAGATATTCTGCCTTTGGTGCAAGACTGCCAGGGTAGCAAGTATCATCATACAGTAACCCCTCTGTGGTATGGTGGAAGAGTGCAGGGGTGGACCATGTGGTCCTATATTGAAAAGTGGTTTTTTTTATCTGTTAATGGGCGTCAGTGCACCCAGATATTGTGCCTTTAATGCCAGGCCAGCAAGTATCATCATACAGTAACCCCTCTGTAGTATTGTGGAAGAGTGCAGGGGTGAACCTGCGGTCCTATATTAACCCTTTCGCTGCTGAAGGCTTTTCCCGCCTCTGTGCTGAGGTCATTTTTACCGGTTTTGCTCATCATGTTTAATCGTGTTTTTAAGGCTTATTTTAGTATATGACCCAGACATATTATATATCGTTCTTTCCGTCAGACTCGGCAGATTCATAATATGTCATTATTATATGTATACGTCATGACCTGTCTGTATATTATAACAAAAAATGCAATAAAATATGAATTTTCAATAATTTACAACGTGTAAAGTGGTTTTTTTTTCACATTTTAACATGCGAGCAATTGCGGTTATATTTTGTATGGGGTGCGCTTGTTAAAAAATTAGAGATGGGGTCTCGTTACATTTTTTTTGGGGAAAATTACACTATTTTTAACAAACGCACCGCATACAAAACTCGTTAGTGCAGCATTATTGTTCACATTATAATTGAAATGGGAACAATATTACTGCATTAACAAACCAAAAAAAGGAAAAAAAACTTGTTTATTTTTTTTTATAAATGTTTTTTTAAATTTCAATTATAATGTGAACAATAATGCTGCACTATTTTTGTATGCGGTGCGTTTGTTGAAAAAAGTTTCCCCCAAAAAAAATGTAACGAGACCCCATTTCTAATTTTTTTAACAAGCGCACCCCATACAAAATATAACCGCAAACGATCGCATGTTAAAATGTGAAAAAAAAACACTTTACAAATAATAAATTATTGAAAATTCTAATTTAATTGCATTTTTGTTATAATATACAGACATGATAATAACGTATACATATAATAATGACATATTATGAATCTGCCAAGTCTGCCGGAAAGAACGATATATAATATGTCTGGGTCATATATCAATATATGGCTACAAAACACGGTTAACCATGATGAGCGAAAGCGGTAAAAATGACCTCAGCACAGAGGTGTGAAAAGCCTCAGCAGCGAAAGGGTTAAATTAATTCTCAAATCTCAATCAGAAGCAGACACCACCCCACCCTCAGTATGGTGTACAATGTATCAAATTGATTACCAGACTAAAAACACCTGGTGTTATGCCCGTTTGTGAACAGAGGTCATTTAGGCTGGGGTCAGACCAGCGCACTTTTAATGTGCGTTCTGGCGCACATAATTACGGCCGCACTAGCAGCAGATGACGGGCAATGATGGCCAATATACAATGTACGGCCGCACAAAAGTCCGGCCGTGCAACGCAAGTAGAATTTGAACGCATTTTTTTGAGAACGCTGAACCGCTAGTACTGACGTACTGAGTGCGCAGCTGCGGCATAGCGGCGTGTTTGCGTGATTAGGAGATGTCAGACGCTGCTAATGTCCAGCCTACATAACGTCCAGACGCAAAAAGAGTTTT
>RXON01004916.1:0-55206 GCA_009667805.1 Leptobrachium leishanense
TTATTTCTTGTTTTACTGAATCTCTGAGCACTGTTAGTCAGTTACTGTAACAGCTGAGCCTGATACATTGTACTGAGAGATAAGGTAACAAGCAGCCGATCTCCGCGCTCACAGCCACTGGATTTAGAGGGCTGAGAAAAAAGGATCCTCTCTGTATAATGTTTAGAACATCCTCCTGCATTAATTAATACCCCTCTCTGTCTGTATAATGTATACACTTTCCCCTGCATTAATACCCCTCTCAGTATAATTATATAGAACATCCTCCTGAATTAATTAATGTCCTCTCTGTATAGAACATCCTCCTCAATTTATACCTTCTCTGTATAATGTATATAACATCCTCCTGCATGAATACCCTCTCTGTATAATGTATAGAACATTCTCCTGCATTAATTAAATGCCCCTCTCTGTATAGAAAATCCTACTGCATTGGCATGTGGAGGGTGCAGAACTTCGGATGTTGCGCTCTTCATTGCTGGTCTCCTTCATTTATCAATGTAATATCACAAAAAGGACTGACACTAAAATGTAGTGCATTTTATTTTAGTTTCTTTCGTTTTTTGTACTGAGCAGTTTCGTTTCTCTTGAGTCATACTAAAACTAAATTATCCCAAAATTCGGACTAAATCGTTTTAGTACTAAAACGAATGCACATGTCTACACCGCACATTACTGTGAGTTTAATTGATGTGGTGCTCTGTGATACACTCATACACACTGCACATTACTGTGGTTTTATTGCTGTGCAGCTCGGTGATACGTTCATACACACTGCACATTACTGTGAGTTTAATTGCTGTGGAGCTCTGTGATACACACTGCACATTACTGTGAGTTTTATTGCTGTGGTGCTCTGTGATACGCTCATACACACTGCACATTACTGTGAGTTTAATTGCTGTGGAACTCTGTGATACATTCATACACACCGCACATTACTGTGAGTTTAATTGCTGCGGCGCTCTGTGATACGCTCATACACACTGCACATTACTGTGGGTTTTATTGCTGTGGAGCTCTGTGATACGCTCATACACACTGCACATTACTGTGAGTTTTATTGCTGTGGAGCTCTGTGATACGCTCATACACACTGGCAATTAACTGTGGGTTTTATTGCTGTGGAGCTCTGTGATACGCTCATACACACTGCACATTACTGTGAGTTTTATTGCTGTGGAGCTCTGTGATACGCTCATACACACTGCACATTACTGTGGGTTTTATTGCTGTGGAGCTCTGTGATACGCTCATACACACTGCACATTACTGTGAGTTTTATTGCTGTGGATCTCCTTACAGTCTCTGTGTATCCCTACATTGCTCTATGCAGTACTGATTGTGGCCGCTTGGTGGCAGCAGAGCTCACACAGTCTCAGTCATGCAGTGTGTATTTGTTTCTCTTCCTCCAATCCCATAGGGGCCAATCAAGGATAATAAGGGGGCGGGGCATAGACTGGCTGAGAATCTGACAACCTGAAAGTGCTGAGAGAGAAGAGCACAGCCTGACCCAGAGAGAGAGAGAGAGAGGGGGGGGCACAGCATGAACCCAGAGAGAGAGAGAGAGAGGGGGGGGGCACAGCCTGACCCAGAGAGAGAGAGAAGAGAGAGAGAGGGGGGGCACAGCCTGACCCAGAGAGAGAGAGAGAGAGAGGGGGGGCACAGCCTGACCCAGAGAGAGAGAGAGAGAGGGGGGGGCACAGCCTGACCCAGAGAGAGAGAGAGAGAGAGGGGGGGGCACAGCCTGACCCAGAGAGAGAGAGAGAGAGGGGGGGGGCACAGCCTGACCCAGAGAGAAGAGAGAGAGAGGGGGGGCACAGCCTGACCCAGAGAGAGAGAGAGAGAGGGGGGCCAGCCTGACCCAGAGAGAGAGAGAGAGAGAGGGGGGCACAGCCTGACCCAGAGAGAGAGAGAGAGAGGGGGGGGGGCACAGCCTGACCCAGAGAGAGAGAGAGAGGGGGGGGGGCACAGCCTGACCCAGAGAGAGAGAGAGAGAGAGGGGGGGCACAGCCTGACCCAGAGAGAGAGAGAGAGAGAGGGGGGGGGCACAGCCTGACCCAGAGAGAGAGAGAGAGGGGGGGGCACAGCCTGACCCAGAGAGAGAGAGAGAGAGGGGGGGCACAGCCTGACCCAGAGAGAGAGAGGGGGGGCACAGCCTGACCCAGAGAGAGAGAGGGGGGGGCACAGCCTGACCCAGAGAGAGAGAGAGAGGGGGGGCACAGCCTGACCCAGAGAGAGAGAGAGAGAGAGAGGGGGGGGCACAGCCTGACCCAGAGAGAGAGAGAGAGAGAGAGGGGGGGGCACAGCCTGACCCAGAGAGAGAGAGAGAGAGAGAGAGAGGGGGGGCACAGCCTGACCCAGAGAGAGAGAGAGAGAGAGAGGGGGGCACAGCCTGACCCAAGAGAGAGAGAGAGAGAGAGAGGGGGGCACAGCCTGACCCAGAGAGAGAGAGGGAGAGGGGGGCACAGCCTGACCCAGAGGAGAGAGAGAGAGAGGGGGGGCACAGCCTGACCCAGAGAGAGAGAGAGAGAGAGAGGGGGGCACAGCCTGACCCAGAGAGAGAGAGAGAGAGAGAGGGGGGCACAGCCTGACCCAGAGAGAGAGAGAGAGAGAGGGGGGGCACAGCCTGACCCAGAGAGAGAGAGAGGAGAGAGGGGGGCACAGCCTGACCCAGAGAGAGAAGAGAAGAGAGAGGGGGGCACAGCCTGACCCAGAGAGAGAGAGAGAGAGGAGGGGGGGGCACAGCCTGACCCAGAGAGAGAGAGGAGAGAGGGGGGGCCACAGCCTGACCAGAGAGAGAGAGGAGAGAGAGGGGGGCACAGCCTGACCCAGAGAGAGAGAGAGAGAGAGAGGGGGGCACAGCCTGACCCAGAGAGAGAGAGAGAGAGAGGGGGGGGGCACAGCCTGACCCAGAGAGAGAGAGAGAGAGAGGGGGGGGGGCAAGCCTGACCCAGAGAGAGAGAGAGGGAGAGGGGGGGGGGCAACAGCCTGACCCAGAAGAGAGAGGAGAGAGAGAGGGGGGGGCACAGCCTGTTATCTTGGACCTGGTCAGAGGAGTGGGCACAGCCTGACCCAGAGAGAGAGGGGGGGGACAGCCTGACCCAGAGAAGAGAGGGGGGGGGGCACAGCCTGACCCAGAGAGAGAGGGGGGGGCACAGCCTGACCCAGAGAGAGAGGGGGGGGGCACAGCCTGACCCAGAGAGAGAGGGGGGGCACATCTTGGACCTGGTCAGAGAGTGGGCACAGCCTGTTATCTTGGACCTGGTCAGAGAGTGGGCACAGCCTGGCACCAGACCTGAGCGCTGAAGGATATACAAGTCTGGCATCAAAACTCTGAAGTGGGCACAGAGAGAGGGTACAGCCTGGGTATTAAAGCCCCAAGTTACAGAGTCGTACAGGCACATTCCAGAGGGCACAGTCTGGGCATTATAGCATAAGGTTACATAGGGACATGGGCAGAGGACAGAGGGCACAGTTTGGGCATTACAACATAAGGTTACCTGGCGTTGTGGGCACAGGGCAGGGGGCACAGCCTGGGCGATACAGTATAAGGTTACATGGTGATGTGGGCACAGCCTGGTTATCACAGCGGATAGAGTCAGATGCCTTTGCAAGAACCTGGGCAGCACATGGCACATCTCATCCTGGGCACCAGTCCATTGGCATTCAGTCTACTCTGAGGCAGGTGGATGTTACAGGAATATATACTCCAAGAGGGCACTGACTGGCACTACCCACCATGGCCAGCACACATTGATTATATAATCCCCGCCGGGTGCCAGGGGGTGGGCACCGAGCCAGCGCTGTGAATATCATGTGGTGTTAACAGAGAAATCTTTATCCTGGCGAGCACTGAGCTCCCTCCGCTGGCATCGCCTGCTGCCACACTCAGGACATTGGGCATCGGACATGAAAGGTGGCATTGCTGCGTGCTACCCCGGGAACACGAAACCGTTAAAAGTCCTCAGCTGGAGGGGGCACCAGGAACTGAACGCTGAACGCCTGGCATTTTCATCACATCGCCTGGCACTGGATAGAGCTCGGCCAGCTGGCACATACAGGACTGGTGCAGGGGGTACTGGATGCCCTGCAGGATGGGTGAGCAGGGAGCCCCCCCACACACTGCGTGATGGGACAGACGAGGTGAGACTCCCCCTGGGTATTAATGTGTGTGAGCCCCCGATGTATGAAGTGTGTGGGCACAGGGTGCGGGCACAGACAGATCCAACCCCTCTATCAGATAACATGCCCGGGCACACCGGACCGGCAGCTTCTGTGGTTTCGTGTCTCATACTGGGTTAAAGCCATGAGGGGGGGGCAGCGGGGGCCCATTGTACACAGTGCCAGTCACAGTCCACGCCCGGGTACACGTGATGCCCAGTGATTCCTTTAATTACGCGCTGATTAGCATTTTTATTACAAGGTGCAGGATTTGCCCCGGGCTCTTCATGGCGTGTGGGCATCACCGCCTGGCACTGCCCGACCCAACCCTGGGGCTCACTCAGTGCTGACATGGAATGGGTTAAAGCAGGTTACTATTATCCCTCTCCCCCCTTCCTCACCGCCTGATCCTGTGCAGGCAAAGCCCAGTGTCGCATGCAGCAGCGGGTGCGCAGTATCATACTGATGGGTACATGTCACCTGTACAGACTTGGCAGACTGACCATACTCTGAGCCCCCTGAGCTCCGGGACCCCCCAGCGCACACAACATACAGGGGTTTATTCACTGAGCCAGGAATTATGGGAAACTGCTAAAATGAGAAAGTACCCAAATAATGAGCAGAAACGGCGAAAACTGAGGATTTCAGTCACTCTGTGATTGTGTGAAGTTACACTGTGTGTTATATGGAGCTGATTGTGTGTAACATGGCGAGTCTGTGTGTATGAGGGAGTGTATGTGTGTGAATGCGGGAGTGTATGTGTGTGAATGCGGGAGTGTATGTGTGTGAATGCGGGAGTGTATGTGTGTGAATGCGGGAGTGTATGTGTGTGAATGCGGGAGTGTATGTGTGTGAATGCAGGAGTGTATGTGTGTGAATGCAGGACTCTCCAGTAAGTGTCCTTGGGCAAGACGCCTAACAGTACATACTCACCACCCAGGACATACTGAAAACCAGAGAAATCTCAATGTATCCTTCCTGCTAAAATCCTTTATAAAAAAATAAAAATGCGGGAGTGTATGTGTGAATGTGTAAGCTTTGTTCATACATATCCCTGTGTGTTTACCCCTTCTCCCTCCTCCCCGTGTGTTTACCCCTTCTCCCTCCTCCCCGTGTGTTTACCCCTTCTCCCTCCTCCCCGTGTGTTTACCCCTTCTCCCTCCTCCCCGTGTGTTTACTCCTTCTCCCTCCTCCCCTTGTGTTTACCCCTTCTCCCTCCTCCCCTTGTGTTTACCCCTTCTCCCTCCTCCCCTTGTGTTTACCCCTTCTCCCTCCTCCCCGTGTGTTTACCCCTTCTCCCCTCCTCCCCTTGTGTTTACCCCTTCTCCCTCCTCCCCGTGTGTTTACCCCTTCTCCCCCTCATGTTTACCCCTTCTCCCTCCTCCCCGTGTGTTTACCCCTTCTCCCCCTCATGTTTACCCCTTCTCCCTCCTCCCCGTGTGTTTACCCCTTCTCCCTCCTCCTTGTGTTTACCCCTTCTCCCTCCTCCCCGTGTGTTTACCCCTTCTCTCCTCCTCCCCGTGTGTTTACCCCTTCTCCCTCTTCCCCGTGTGTTTACCCCTTCTCCCTCTTCCCCGTGTGTTTACCCCTTCTCCCCCTCATGTTTACCCCTTCTCCCTCCTCCCCGTGTGTTTACCCCTTCTCCCTCCTCCCCTTGTGTTTACCCCTTCTCCCTCCTCCTTGTGTTTACCCCTTCTCCCTCCTCCCCGTGTGTTTACCCCTTCTCCCCCTCATGTTTACCCCTTCTCCCTGTGTGTTTACCCCTTCTCCCCCTCATGTTTACCCTTCTCCCCCTCATGTGTTTACCCCTTCTCCCTCCTTCTTGTGTTTACCCCTTCTCCCTCCTTCCCGTGTTTACCCCTTCTCTCTCCTCCCCGTGTGTTTACCCCTTCTCCCTCCTCCCCGTGTGTTTACCCTTCTCCCTCCTCCCCGTGTGTTTACCCCTTCTCCCTCCTCCCCGTGTGTTTACCCCTTCTCCCTCCTCCCCGTGTGTTTACCCCTTCTCCCTCCTCCCCGTGTGTTTACCCCTTCTCCCCCTCATGTTTACCCCTTCTCCCTCCTCCCCGTGTGTTTACCCCTTCTCCCTGTGTGTTTACCCCTTCTCCCCGTGTGTTTACCCCTCCTCCCCGTGTGTTTACCCCTTCTCCCTCCTCCCCGTGTGTTTACCCCTTCTCCCCGTGTGTTTACCCCTTCTCCCTCATGCCCCGTCTGTTTACCGTCGCTGGTGTCTTCACACTATAGGGGGCAGTATTTTGGCCGCTGCCTGAGCTGGGTCAGACCGGACAGACAGAGGATGCAGCGTGTTGCGTCCGGGCCCCGGTACAGCCTTAAGCGTTTTGGGGTTTGGGTCAGTCCGGCTTTGGCACCAGATCAGCCCCGCATTAATTTATTGCAGTCTCCGTATCACTCGCTTACTGTCAGGTGTCATGACTCGAGGGGTGAGAAGACCTTTAGAAACCTGCGTTAAGTGTTGGAGAGAATCGGGCAAACCGTGAAAGCCATAGACATAGAGGAGGGTCAGCGACGGGTTAATGGATTGCACGGCTTCTCGTGTGCATGGCTTGTGGGGTTTGCAGACCACGAGTGATTTTACCCCAGGTGTCTGAAGCCAGGTGAGGAGCAACGAGGAACTGGTGAGTGATGGTGAACCGATGATACAACATAAAGCCCAGAGCCATGCGCTCATTATGTTCTCCTCAGGTTTAATGAGATCAAGAAGATGAATAGCAACCTGAGAGACGTAATAATGGGGAGGGGGTGAGCTCCTGAAGAAACGCTCAAGTGGGATTTAGAGAAGGTTGGAGCAAGTTACGGAGCAGAACACTAGGACCGACTCGCTCCAAGGAGTGAAAAGCTATGCCAAGGCAGTGAAGCCGAGGGGGGTGGACCATGACATCCCATTGACCTAAAGAAAGACTGGCAGATGAAGGTCACCGAGGAAAGCTTTAAATCGAGGAGATGGGAGAGGTTTGTCTTGTGGAAGCAAGTGGTCATCCAGTTAGAGAGAGGAGCACGTCCAGCTCAGGGGAAGGAGCTCTATCTCTGCGCGGCTGGCTCAGTTATCAGACCTCTGGGTAGGATGGGATGACAACAACGCAGCAGAACATCAACTTGAAGACGGAGGAGGAGACCCTCAGAGCGCTTCAGGATGAGGTAAGATGAACCAAGAAGAAGCAGAGTCTTGGCGTTGGGGTTGTAAATTGTTGGGTCCTGGGTTTTCATACTCCAGGAAAGCTCAAGAAGAATTTTTGAAGAAAGGTGAGTTTTGGATTTCGACGTTATTGGTGGTTTTGTCAGAGTAGGGTGTTGAGTGAGGACATATCGAGGGCAACAGAGAGAGAAGGACTCTAGAAGTTTGGTCAGTTAATTAGAATTATGATCTTCCAGAAGGTTGGAGTTAAAAGGGACTGTGACCATGTGGTAGCAGACGGGAAGGCGCGGGGATGTTTGAGATGGATTGGAAATTACTGGGTTTTTGAGGAGGGCTTAGAAAATGTTGAACAAGAGACGGGGGGGGGGGTCGAAGAGGTTTGCGTTCTATAGAATGAATCTCGTCATTAAAGCTCCAGGGGTTCATAGATGACCTGGAGGTGTCTGGGAATGCTACAGAAGAAGTTGCCAAGGGGGGTAAGGTGGGTTTACATGTATAATGGAGAGAGTCAGATGTGCAGCCTTCATCAACTCTCAGCTCATCGTGACACGGTATGGTCTTGAGGGGCCGGTGAGCAGGACACGGTATGGGCTTGAGGGGCCGTGAGCAGGACACGGGATGGGCTTGAGGGGCCGGTGAGCAGGACACGGAATGGGCTTGAGGGGCCGGTGAGCAGGACACGGGATGGGCTTGAGGGGCCGGTGAGCAGGACACGGGATGGGCTTGAGGGGCCGGTGAGCAGGACACGGAATGGGCTTGAGGGGCCGGTGAGAAGGACACGGGATGGGCTTGAGGGGCCGGTGAGCAGGACACGGGATGGGCTTGAGGGGCCGGTGAGCAGGACATGAGATGGGCTTGAGGAGCCGGTGAGCAGAACACGGGATGGGCTTGAGGAGCCGGTGAGCAGAACACGGGATGGGCTTGAGGGGCTGGTGAGCAGGACACGGGATGGGCTTGAGGGGCTGATGAGCAGGACACGGAATGGAATGAGGGGCCGGTGAGCAGGACACGGGATGGGCTTGAGGGGCTGATGAGCAGGACACGGAATGGGCTTGAGGGGCCGGTGAGCAGGACACGGGATGGATACTAGTGAACTTTATGTAGTCCTACCATTGGGAGCGCGTAGGATGGACGTGTTGGTGGGAAATATGAACTAGTAGAAGACCCGGTACGGCAGAGATTTATTACAACGCGTCGGGCACATGGTCCTGTCTGCAGGAGGGAATGTGAGAAAGTTTAGCCTTTATGTGTTTTTGAAATAAACATTTTCTTTCACCGTCTCTGCTTTTACAATAAACACAATTCCCGTTTATTTTTATTCTTCCACGGAATTATCCGGCGCGTCCGTATCTTCAACAACACAACTTCACTCTTAACCCGTTCACTGCCAACTGCTTCCTGTTACAAAGATTATCGCATTTATTTGGGACATGGAACACGTAGACAACACTTAAAAGGTACAAAAAAACAACTCAGTTTTAAGGGGTTAATTGGAGAGAGACAAACTAACCCCGAAATGTCACGAACAGTGAGTTTCCCCGTACGGTGACATTTCGTGGCTATTCAGAAAGCAGGCAGCTTGCCAAATATTGATGAACTGACAGCAAAATACGGTGCTGTTCGGCGGCAGTGAAATACGCTGCCTGTTCGGCGGCAGTGAAATACGCTGCCTGTTCGGCGGCAGTGAAATACGGTGCTGTTCGGCGGCAGTGAAATACGGTGCTGTTCGGCGGCAGTGAAATCCCCCACAGAGAAGCAATGGTTAATCTATTCACATTGAACAGCAGATAAATGTCAGTGAAATGCCCTGATGTTCAGTGGTTTCATTCGGCAGGTTTAATCAGGCGAATCCTATAGGCTTCAATGTTACAAATATTCCCGTTTTAATTCAAAATCTAATAAACGTTTATTCTTTTAATCTGCAGCAAAAAGTCTCTGAGACATTTTTTGGGATTTTGTTTAGCAATAATTTTTTTAATGGGTTTTTTCTTTTTCCTGTAACAGCCTCTTTATTATCACTCATTGGATTTTATATGTAAATTCCAGGCATTTTCGCTCAGTAGTTTTTTTGCAAACAGCGTTTCACTTTTGACACTTTCAATCGTATTATTCTTTGTTTGTTTCTTTTTCTTCGTCAGCTTGTCTGCTTTTTCCGGCGGTTGGTCTGCGCTGTGATCGGCGGCTTTTTCTGACATGTTTGGCGTGTTTTTTCCGGTGGTCCCGGCGGGCTTTCGGTGAGTTATTGTCAGGTTTTCCCTGCACTTCAGGGACCCTGCGGTAAATGCTGAATTCACCGCAAGGTGGGGAACTTTAATTCCCCGACTGCTGGGAAGCGCGGGGAACGAGAGCGCACAGAAATGGCGGCGACTGATAAACGCCATTTTTCAGAATTATTTTTCAAATTTTTTTTAACCCCCCTTGACGGTTTTCCCGAGTGTGTCTCGGGGTTAAATTTCACCGCTGAAAGCAGTAACCCTGAGCCACACTCGGGCTGGATACATCACCTGTCCCTTCGCTCCCTCGCTGATCCTCGCAGTCTCCTCCGGCGATCGCAGCGTTTTACTTCCTGGTTTCCTTCTCGAGAGGAGGGAACCAGGAAGTAATGAGGTCGCGATCGCTGGAGGAGACTGCGGGGACATCGAGGGAGCGCAGGGACAGGTGATGTATCCAGCAGCATCCGAGCGTCTGGCAGCTTGTCAGCTTTTCTCTGCGGCTGGTCGGCTCTGTGCTCAGCAGCTTGGCGACTGTGTTTGGTAGGTGTCCAGCGGTTTGCAGCAGCTGTCTGGCGGGTTTGCGGCAGTGGGTTGACAGCAGCTGTCCGGCAGATCGGCAGCTTTGCATGTTTGCGGCCGCTGTTCGGCAGGTTGGCAGCGGCGTTCGGCGGCCGAGTCGCCACACTTCAGGCTCCCTGCAGTGACTGCTGAATTCACAGCAGGGCCAGCGAATTGAATTGCTGAAGTGCAGCGACTCAGAGAGCACCGAAATATCGGTGACATTTCAGTGTTCTCTGAATAACCCTGTTCGTTTATTCACTTAACCAATACAGAAATATCACTGGGTTGAAAGGTTGTAAACTCTAGATGGCGTCCCTTATCTGGCATAATGTCACATGGGGTCTGCATTATCAGCATACAGGCAGAAATGGCCTTTGTGTCAGTAAATGTGCAGAAGACAGATAATAAAATGGTGAGATCTCCCATTTACATGGGGATTTGAAGTGATCAGAATAAGATTATTATGCAATATCTGTATGTGCCGCATAATGCCTGTGTGTGGCAATTACAGCAACACCTTGTATCTGTATGTGCTGCATAATGCCTGTGTGTGGCAATTACAGCAACACCTTGTATCTGTATGTGCTGCACAATGCCTGTGTGTGGCAATTACAGCAACACCTTGTATCTGTATGTGCTGCATAATGCCTGTGTGTGGCAATTACAGCAACACCTTGTATCTGTATGTGCTGCATAATGCCTGTGTGTGGCAATTACAGCAACACCTTGTATCTGTATGTGCTGCACAATGCCTGTGTGTGGCAATTACAGCAACACCTTGTATCTGTATGTGCTGCATAATGCCTGTGTATGGCAATTACAGCAACACCTTGTATCTGTATGTGCTGCATAATGCCTGTGTATGGCAATTACAGCAACACCTTGTATCTGTATGTGCTGCATAATGCCTGTGTGTGGCAATTACAGCAACACCTTGTATCTGTATGTGCCGCATAATGCCTGTGTATGGCAATTACAGCAACACCTTGTATCTGTATGTGCCGCATAATGCCTGTGTATGGCAATTACAGCAACACCTTGTATCTGTATGTGCCGCATAATGCCTGTGAATGGCAATTACAGCAACACCTTGTATCTGTATGTGCTGCATAATGCCTGTGTATGGCAATTACAGCAACACCTTGTATCTGTATGTGCTGCATAATGCCTGTGTATGGCAATTACAGCAACACCTTGTATCTGTATGTGCTGCATAATGCCTGTGTCTGGCAATTACAGCAACATCTTGTATCTGTACTGTACAGGGATTTACACTCATTATAACCCCCTGAATCTTATCCCTGTACTGCAGCGACTGACCCCTAGGCTTGTGCACCGATTTTTTTTTTTTCGGTTCGATCTTTCGGATTTTCAAACTTTTCGATTCGGCTCGTTTCGACCGATTTCTCTTTCGATTCGGTTCGGCTCGACTCGTTTTTCGTGTACATTTTTTTTTTCGGAATATATCGACCATTTTTCGTATTTTCGTGTCACTTAGCTCGTTTTTTGTATCGACTTTTCGTGATTTCAGAAATTTTCGTTTTTTTGGAACGTCTGTTCTCCTCGTTTCAAAGCAATAAATTTCGATTTGACACATTTCAAGTCCATTTGAAAATTCCGAAAATATTTCGTTTCGGATCTGCCATTTTCGGATCTAAAAATTTTCGGAAAATCGTCCGCATCCGAAAACACGAATCGGGAAATTTCGTGAAAATTCCGAAACCCGAAACGCACATCCCTACTGACCCCACAGCTCTCCCTGTATCCTGACAAATCCCTGGCTGCTAGAATGCTGCAGTAAAGTTTGTTTAGCTGTTTATTAAAGTGTGTGTGGCAGCTGCTCCTTTGCAAGATAAGTGGAGATGTCTTACATCCCCCCCCCCACATCTGATCTTGATGGCCTACATTTCCTGAAATCCTTGAAGGCAATAAATGGCCAGAGAATCATGGGAGTTGTAGTTCTGCAACATTAGGGGGCCTGATTTGCACAAAAAGCAGTTTCACGCACTAATCCCTATCTGGGCAGCTGCGTAAACCAAGAGTATCCAGCCCCCCACCATGTATAAAACATAACAAGAAAAAAAAAAGTTGTCATTTGCGTTTACCCCTATGTCTCCTGCGAAAAAAAAATTTCAGTTTACTATAAATGGCATTAAAGTGTTATGCCCCCCCCTGCCACGTCACGGCAACCTCTTAAAGATGGGTCCTAACCTAATGTAACCAAAAATTACTTGATAAGCAACCACATGTCCTCCCACAGCAAATGCGTTTTTTTATGTTAGCGGTATAGGCTGTGTTGGTGGTGCTGGTTGGTGGTATTGGCTTTGTTTCTGATGGTGGAATTGATGGTACTAGGAGTCATGTTGGTACTGGCTATGATGTTGGTAGTATAATCGGTGTTGGTAGTGATCTTGCTGGTATCGGCTGTGATGGTTGTGATCTTGCTGGTATCGGCTGTGATGGTTGTGATCTTGCTGGTATCGGCTGTGATGGTTGTGATCTTGCTGGTATCGGCTGTGTTGGTTGTGATCTTGCTGGTATCGGCTGTGTTGGTTGTGATCTTGCTGGTATCGGCTGTGATGGTTGTGATCTTGCTGGTATCGGCTGTGATGGTTGTGATCTTGCTGGTATCGGCTGTGATGGTTGTGATCTTGCTGGTATCGGCTGTGTTGGTTGTGATCTTGCTGGTATCGGCTGTGTTGGTTGTGATCTTGCTGGTATCGGCTGTGATGGTTGTGATCTTGCTGGTATCGGCTGTGATGGTTGTGATCTTGCTGGTATCGGCTGTGATGGTTGTGATCTTGCTGGTATCGGCTGTGTTGGTTGTGATCTTGCTGGTATCGGCTGTGATGGTTGTGATCTTGCTGGTATCGGCTGTGATGGTTGTGATCTTGCTGGTATCGGCTGTGATCTTGCTGGTATCGGCTGTGTTGGTTAGGATTCTGGTGGTAGGCGGTTTTAATGTTGTTGGTACCCCAACATGCAGTACCGTAAAACCTCTGAACCACGAGTTATACCAGTTCTGGAAGTGACTGAGTTTAGATATGTTGGAAGAGAGGAGGATTCTGAACCAAACAGGATTACTGGTCCTTACTAACGGCTGAGCTTAGAACGTGTCTGGAGCGAAGCCTCCAACAAATGAAACAACAACAACATATAGGCAGAACCCAGTCCTTGAGGTGGTAAATACACCCAGAGTGGAGTCAGAAACTGGCCGTGTCTTTACATGTGGACAATGGATGGAGATGGGGGGGGTCAAACGAACGCTGGATGAGGATCTAGAAATCAGGAATATAGGAGTATTCTGTTGGGAGACAAAAGCCACCACAGCCGGTCTTCAGTGCGAGTTTAAATAGCCATGTCCCAATCTTCCATTCTGATGTCATCTTTTCGGACCAAATCAAGCGCACCCAATGGTGCCAAAATGCCGCATACGCATTGTCATCGCCCCGGCTGATTATAAAATGAAGCTGGAAAGGATCGTCCCGATACGAGCTCTACGGAATTATGTTGATGCAGGAACAGGAAGCACGCCTGAGAGACGTGGGCTGAAAAACTGGACACGAGCTTGACCCAGAGAGGGATCCCTGGAACTAGTGGGATTCATAGTTGTGTTGATTGTGATGCTGGATGTGAGGTTGGTAGTACTGGCTTTGTTTTTGGTATTGGGTGGGATGTTGGTTGCGTTGGCTATGTTGGTTGCGTTGGCTTTGTTGGGTGAGATGTTGGTTGCGTTGGCTTTGTTGGGTGAGATGTTGGTTGCGTTGGCTTTGTTGGGTGAGATGTTGGTTGCGTTGGCTTTGTTGGGTGCGTTGGCTTTGTTGGGTGAGATGTTGGTTGCGTTGGCTTTGTTGGGTGAGATGTTGGTTGCGTTGGCTTTGTTGGGTGGAATGTTGGTGGTACTGGCAGTGTTTGTGATGTTGGGTGGGATGTTGGTGGTACTGTCTGTGTTTGTGGTGTTGGGTGGTACTTTGGTGGTATTGACAGTGTTGGTTTTTATTTTGGCGGCATTGGCTGTTTTGGTGTTATTGGATGTGATGGTGGTATTGACTTTGTTGGTGTTGTTGGCTGTGATATCGAGGTTATTGGCGGATTTTGTGATGTTGATGGTATAATTTTGTTCGTGAAGGTTGTGTTGTTGGTGGTATTGGCTGTACTGGCTGTGTTGGGTGGTATTGGGTTTGTTGGTTGTGTTGTTAGGTACCAGCGTGGCAGGCAAGGTTACAAACCCAAGATGCAGTGATGCAAACAGAAGCAAGGTGTGGGAAAACAGGACTTATTGCCAGATACAGGTAAAATAAGACCAGGTTATGCAACGTGAAGGGCAGAACTTAAATGAGTGATGCCAGGCTGGGGACACAAAGGGATGCAGGAAACACAATACAGAGAGACACAGAGGGCAGACGCACGTAGGAGACTTACTGGGGATACGAGACAGGACATGAAAAGGGCTGAATGGTATCTTGACTGCAGGTAATTCAGGAGGCAGATGAACACAGGGAACCAGGGGTCTTGGACGAAGTCTCTGGAGGACATAGGATACTGGATGCAGGGGGTACACAGGATAGTCTCTGAATAACAAGGGCAACTGGATGCAGAGGGTAAACACAGGATAGTCTCTGGATCACAGTGTGCTTGACTTGCTGGCTCAGGAACTATAATGCAGAAGCAGTGTCTTCTGGGTGCTCCACCCTTAAATAGCTGAACAAGCTGGTAATGGCAAGCACCTGTTGGACCTGCAGATTTGCAAGCAAGGCTGGACATTGGGAAAGCAGTTTGTGGAAGTGCTGCCCTGCAGTCAGGTTAACACAGCACCAGGTTTGCCTTTCTTACCACGGTTGCGGCGAGCTTTACGTGGGGGGCTCCAGACAGGGGTCCTGACAGCTGGTGGTATTAACTTTGCTAGTGTTGTGGTACTGGTTGTGTTTGTGCTGTTGGGTGGGATGTTGGTGTATTGGAAGGGTTGGCTGTGACGGTGGTGTTGGTGGTACTGGCTGTGTTTGTGCTGTTGGGTGGGATGTTGGTGTATTGGTAGGGTTGGCTGTGACGGTGGTGTTGGTGGTACTGGCTGTGTTTGTGCTGTTGGATGGGATGTTGGTGTATTGGTAGGGTTGGCTGTGACGGTGGTGTTGGTGGTACTGGCTGTGTTTGTGCTGTTGGGTGGAAAGTTGGTGGTATTGGCGTTATTGGTTGTGGTGTTGGTGGATTCAGTTGTGTTGGTGTTTTTGGTTATGATGCTGGAAGTACATGTTTGTGGAGTTGGGTGGTATGTTGGTGGTTTTGGGTGTGTCGGTGATGTTGTTGGGTAATTTTATCTATAATATTGCGCACTATACACGGTGCGGTCTGTTCCACGAGTTGGTATTATGGCACATACGACTTTATACATGGATTTACAATATCTATAGGATTCGATGTCACCAGCAGCAGTTTGGTTTCCTGGTTCTGATTAGTGTCGTGTTGCTCTGCTTTTGCTCTGCGCGTTGTGTTATTGTTCTGATTAGTGTCGTGTTGCTCTGCGCGTTGTGTTATTGTTCTGATTAGTGTCGTGTTGCTCTGCGCGTTGTGGTATTGTTCTGATTAGTGTCGTGTTGCTCTGCGCGTTGTGTTATTGTTCTGATTAGTGTCGTGTTGCTCTGTGCGTTGTGGTATTGTTCTGATTAGTGTCGTGTTGCTCATTGCGTTGTGTTATTGTTCTGATTAGTGTCGTGTTGCTCTGTGCGTTGTGGTATTGTTCTGATTAGTGTCGTGTTGCTCTGTGCGTTGTGTTATTGTTCTGATTAGTGTCGTGTTGCTCTGTGCGTTGTGTTATTGTTCTGATTAGTGTCGTGTTGCTCTGTGCGTTGTGTTATTGTTCTGATTAGTGTCGTGTTGCTCTGCTTGCTCTGTGTTTCCTCTGTGCGGTGTCGCAGGTCACTAAGATGTTGCCCAGGTGAAGCTGCGGCAGATAAAGGAACGGCTGGTGTTGGGCTCAGGCTAGGGTCAGACTGAGGCAGTGCGAACGCGCGTTCTGGCGCACTTAATCACGGCCGTGCTAGCAGCAGATGCCGGGCAATGACGGCCAATATACGAAGTACGGTCGCACAAAAGTCCGGCTGCGCAACGCAAGTGGAAAATGAACGCATTTTTTCGAGAACGTGAAACCGCAGGTACTGACGTACAGAGTGCGCTGCGTCTGCTAGCGGCGTGTGTGTGTGATTAGGAGACGTCAGACGCTGCACACGTCCGGCCAACATAACGTCCAGATGCAAAAAGTGTTTTATTGATGATCCGTACAAAATCACGCACGAAAATGCGCATAGTATGACCACTATCACGTATTCTGTGAAAAAATACGTCCATTCGTTCGAACGCACTTTTTCACAGACAACATAAAAATGCGTTCGTCTGACCCTAGCCTAATTCTGTGCATTGTGACACCAGGATTGGCTGATCCGCCGGGCCCTGAGCAGGCGGCAGTGTGAGGCTACAGTCTCTTTATAAGTCCGCGCGATGCGTCCGGTGCTGATTGATTCTCCCTTTCTGGGAAAGTCTGAAAGTCATCAGTCATCTCCTGCAGGTGGAGACGGACCACGTCCCTGTGGCGAATTCATAATGGCCATTATGTCTGGGCATGCAGCGAGAAGGCGAGCGGATAGAAACATCGTCCTTCTAATACGATGAGGTCGTCAGCTACGCCTCGTGCACAGGATCCGCCTGGAGTCCATCCCCCAGTGACAGGTCGCTTAGAGAGCGACGCGGGAATCATCTCACCTCCCCGAGCCTGAGACCCGTTCATTAACGCTTCAGAAACGTTAAAAACTGCCCCGGCAATACCAAAACTGCCCCCTCCGAATGTAAGAAGTGCCCCCTCCGAGTGCAGAAACTGCCCCCTCCGAATGTAAGACGTGCCCCCTCCGAATGTAAGACGTGCCCCCTCCGAGTGCAGAAACTGCCCCGGCAATACCAAAACTGCCCCCTCCGAATGTAAGAAGTGCCCCCTCCGAGTGCAGAAACTGCCCCCTCCGAATGTAAGAAGTGCCCCTCCGAATGTAAGAAGTGCCCCCTCCGAGTGCAGAAACTGCCCCCTCCGAATGTAAGACGTGCCCCCTCCGAATGTAAGAAGTGCCCCTCCGAATGTAAGAAGTGCCCCCTCCGAATGTAAGAAGTGCCCCCTCCGAGTGCAGAAACTGTCCTCTGTGAGTGCAGAGAAACGCATTTATCTGGATCTTCAAGGATTTAAACGATAAATCGTTAATCCCAGAATCTCGGGGTGGCCAGGGCTGGAGATAAAGTCCATCTAAGCTGCTTCCTGCTCTGTCAGGTTCAGTCTCCACTAGAGGTTCTGATCTGCTTCCTAAAGTAACTCTAAACTCCCTCCATGAGGTCCACGTGTCCTGGTAAGTCTGAATGGGCCTGCTGAAGGCTGTGAATCCCTGGCCTGGTTCCTGGTTATGCAGGTGATACTTGCTGATATCAGACCACGTGACTATTTCATTGTCCATAATATGACCGGTACTGAGAGGGGGAGGGGCTTATAGAGAGAATGTCCTGACCTTTATCCATGAATTGGGAAGGGGTGAAAGGTGACGGAAACATGGACCCTTTCCCCTTCCTGTCCCAAGAAGGTCCAGACGATTCTCTTGTCTCCCGGTTTGGAGCCAGGGTGGATGATGTAGACGTCGTATTTCAGCCAAGGTTAGGTTCTCGTCCCTGTGCAGAGGAATCATGATCCCTCTCAGGAGACACCGGTCAATAAGTCAGAGCCTCTCTCCTGGTAGAAGTCAAACATTAGCGCAAAACTGTGGGTAGACCTCCACAAGAGGAGCCATCACCACGGAGAAGGAGGGACCCTTCCTGCCGATTGTGCGACATTGGTTCTCGTTCGTTCCATATTATCTGCTCGTTAAGCACCGGCCGGATAGCACTGACAGAGATGCGCTGACGCGGTGCTTTTCCGGGTGCGCAATCAGCACATAAATAAATAATTAACACTAATGGAGGATTAGTATGTTTTACCGAAAGCCGACGAGAAGCCGATTCGGGGTTTTGGCTTCCAGTAACGTTTCTTCCGGTGGTGTTGATCTGCCGAGCGATGTGGCCGGGTGGGTCGTCTCGCTCTTTATCCGATCAGTAAGAGGAACAATCTTTGGGAATCGACATCCCGGGCAGTCACTCTTGTTCCATCCCCTTAGCAGTCAGATGGATGTGTTGATGTCCCCCTATAACACTTGCCCATTGGGGCAGAATCTGTTTCGTGTCCTACTTACATATGATGTCATACTGAGTCTCTGATGTAATGACCTCGGTGCCTGGGATAGGGGAATGTGCAGTGAGACGGTGTCTTTCCATCGGCCATGAGGTGATTCTTTGCCGTGTAACCATACAGACGTTGTGTTCTGATGACCGTGTCTTCCGTCACTGCACAATTCATTCCGTCGTTGAACGCGGCGCCTCCACCACAGGGACGCAGCGGATTAGACGCTTTGCCCGTCTTGTTTCTGGAACGTCACACGGAAAGCGGAGATAATCACCGCTAATCGGCCGGCGTGCCGTTACAGAGCTCGCCCGTTCTGAGGAATCCTTTCCCCCCCCCAGGATTCTGACGACCATTAATGAAATGTGAAAGATTTCCCAGAGGTATCGGACTGAAACGCTGCAACTGGAGACACAGATCCAGGCGGCAACAGAACATTAATCAAATGAGACGTATTTCTCCCAGACGGAAAGTCTGGCCGGCGAGGACGACACTGCGCAGAAACGCGTGTAAAAGTGCGCAAATGGTGCAAGTGCTGGACTGCAGCCAATCAGAGCCCGGCAGCTCCGGCGTGTCCTGATATTGTGTAGCAGAAAGGTAACAGACACATTCTAAGAATCATGTTGTCCGTGCCAGTCCTGCATCCGTTTGTCCTGTCTCCGTGTCTGTGTTCATTCTAGTGCGAGACGGTTACACGTGATGTGAGCAGACATTAGATTAGCATTGAAAGGATATACCGTACAGACCTGCTGGACAGCACTGCTCCCCGTCCCGATCTGGGGCCCGACTCATTCCGTGCAATAAACAGGATGGCAGAGTAAGAGAAGGATGGCAAGCGATGATCTGCAGGGTCAGTCAGCAGCCGGTTAAGCCGGTGAGATGCCGTCATGTTTGGAAACAAAGCGAAGATGTTTGCCTGTCCGTGGAGAGCCCCTCTTTCATACACAACGAGAGAAGGCGAGATAGAGGAGGGTCTCAACTAATAAGAAAATGTATTAGTTTATGTCACGGAGCCCCGTCCCTGGGTCTGTATCCCTGTGCAGAACCCCCCCCCCCCTCGCTGCTTTCAGTATCCTGAAGAAGTACTGATTCTGGCCCAATTCCACCCAGTCAAAAGCTGGAGCTCATTGTTAGGGGACAAAGACTTAAACGGCTCTATTTGGGTTTTTCAGATGAAAATATACACACACAGAGCATAACCAGGGAAAGGAAGGAACGTGAGAATAAATGGGCCAACACACACACGGGATGGACAGCCCAACAAATGTAAAACACAACCTATGTAACAGACAAAGGAAGGAACTCCTCTCCAACTCAGGACAAGGAGGAGAGAGTCTCGGTCTTGGGATCAGGTCTCAATGTGACGGAACCAAGACCTCTCGTGTGCAGAGTGTTTGTGTTTTCTGTGCCCTATTCCCTGATGTCTGTGTTTTTATATTAATATCCCCTTATGTATTTAGTGTAGTGTTGTGTGTACAGTGTACTGTGCTATTTTCCCTATGTGTATTCTGCATGTACCATTTGCTTGGCTTCCACCCAACCCCCCCCCCCCCGGACTGGCTGTAACCAGATCTCCCTGCCAGTTTCATTCTTCTTTGTCTGTAGACCAGGGTGTGCGTGTGGGGGGGGAGGCTACTGGGAGGCTATTCAGCAAGGAAACACTGGGGCATGTTTTACTTTTGAACGTCTGTAACTGAAAACTCAGAATAAACGCGTTCCAAGTTTGGTGATCACCCTGCAAGGGTCAGCTTCACCATTTGGTCACAGTACTACGTGTTGTCTAGTCTGTGGAGCTACGATCACCTACACTCTCTCCTCCTTGTACAGCGGAAGGGGCACCAGGCGGACGTACCGAGCTTGGGTACTAAAATCCGTAACACTCAGATACAGTTTACAGAAAAAGAGAAGTTTATGATGACGCAGGACCAGAACAGCCAGAGCTCTGACACCTGTTCATTAACAGGAATGTACAAAGCATAAGGATCCATTGATACTTGAAGAAAGGAGATTTCACCTACAGCAGAACAAAGGGCTCTCAGTAACAATAAACTGTTATAGAATGAATGGAAATCTCTTTGATTTGGAGAAGCTGAAGTAACAGACAGGAGAGGAAGTGACCTGGGGGGGGGGGGTGTGCCTGGCTTTTTATATCACCGTGTGATTCCGGCGGTTGGGTGGGTTGATGATAGGCAAATGGATTGATAAGTGAGTAGATGGTCGTCTGGCCGGGTCTGGACGGGTGAGACGCACATTGGTTGAGGAGTCTCTGCTGTAAGATCACGGTGGCCGTGTTTGAGGAGTTTGGCGAGGCGGGGGTTACCGAATGGCCCCCTTTCAGTGCACCTATACGTTATGCCTCTGGCACGGTTATTTTCTTCTGATCTTCCCACAGGGAACTCGTGGCCTGTGCGGGGGGGGGGGGGTCAGGACTCAGACTTGTAGGGGGCACATTGGTTTTCCTAGTTGGAGAGAGATGCAGAATCTGCGCGATAACGCAGCGTAATAATCAGGTTTGCTGCTGGTTCGGCGCAGGGTGTTGGGTTTAATGGAATTTACTGTTTGATTCTATTCCGCATTGTGCCCCCCTCCCCCCCTATTCCTGCGCTCCCCCGGCTGCTGAGTTTGCGATTCGTATCACCCCGGCCATTACGTAGGAAGCTCAAACACAAATCGAATGACACTAAAACCAGCCGTTTGATCGTTTGATCGCGAAGTTAGAATGTCAGTAAATCGTGAAGCTGCTGAGTGCACGAAGCTTCACACAGTCACAGACTCAGCAGCAGAGCTGGGCTCTCAGGTCGCAGTGTCTCAGCTTAGAAGTTGATGTTCCTTTCAGCTGATGTTAGGGGGGAAATGAAAGACAGGAGAACTCAGCAGGGCTGCACATTACAGATGGGGAACTCAGCAGGGCTGCACATTACAGATTAGGAACTCAGCAGGGCTGCACATTACAGATGGGGAACTCAGCAGGGCTGCACATTACAGATGAGGAACTCAGCAGGGCTGCACATTACAGATGGGGAACTCAGCAGGGCTGCACATTACAGATGGGGAACTCAGCAGGGTTGCACATTACGGTGCAGGAGAACTCAGTGGGGCAGCAGACTAAACACGGGAATGTTACAGACGGGGACTCAGCAGGGCTGAACGTTACAGACAAGTGAGGTTGTGTGTTATAGACAAAAGAACTCAGCTGAGCTGAACATTACATATAGGGGAACTCAGCACGGCTGTATGTTACAGACAGGGGGAACTCAGCACGGCTGTATGTTACAGACAGGGGGAACTCAGCACGGCTGTATGTTACAGACGGGGAACTCAGCACGGCTGTATGTTACAGACAGGGGGAACTCAGCACGGCTGTATGTTACAGACAGGGGAGAACTCAGCACGGCTGTATGTTACAGACAGGGGAGAACTCAGCACGGCTGTATGTTACAGATGGGGGAACTCAGCAGGGCTGTTTGTTACAGACAGGGAAAGTCCCCTGAACTGCATGTTACAGAACGAGGAACCCAGCAGGATTGCATGTTACAGACAGCCGGGCTGCAAGTTATGGTTGGGCAAACTCTGCTGATCTGAACGTTATGGACACGGGAACTCAACAGGGATGCACTTTACAGAGAGGGAAACTCGGCAGCAATGAACTGTACAGAGAGGGGTACTCAACAGGGATTCACTTTACAGAGAGGGGGACTCAGCAGGTCTGCACTTTACAGAGAGGGGGGACTCAGCAGGGATGCACTTTACAGAGAGGGGGACTCAGCAGGGATGCACTTTACAGAGAGGGGGACTCAGCAGGTCTGCACTTTACAGAGAGGGGAACTCAGCAGGGATGCACTTTACAGAGAGGGGGACTCAGAAGGGATGCACTTTACAGAGAGGGTGACTCGGCAGAGATGCACTTTACAGAGAGGGGGACTCAGAAGGGATGCACTTTACAGAGAGGGTGACTCGGCAGGGATGCACTTTACAGAGAGGGGGACTCAGCAGGGATGCACTTTACAGAGAGGGGGACTCAGCAGGTCTGCACTTTACAGAGAGGGGAACTCAGCAGGGATGCACTTTACAGAGAGGGGGACTCAGAAGGGATGCACTTTACAGAGAGGGTGACTCGGCAGGGATGCACTTTACAGAGAGGGGGACTCAGAAGGGATGCACTTTACAGAGAGGGTGACTCGGCAGGGATGCACTTTACAGAGAGGGGGACTCGGCAGGGATGCACTTTACAGAGAGGGGGACTCGGCAGGGATGCACTTTACAGAGAGGGGGACTCGGCAGGGATGCACTTTACAGAGAGGGGGACTCAGCAGGGATGCACTTTACAGAGAGGGGAACTCAGCAGGGATACACTTTACAGAGAGGGGAACTCGGCAGGGATGCACTTTACAGAGAGGGGGACTCCGAAGGGATGCACTTTACAGAGAGGGGGACTCGGCAGGGATGCACTTTACAGAGAGGGGGACTCAGAAGGGATGCACTTTACAGAGAGGGTGACTCGGCAGGGATGCAATTTACAGAGAGGGGGACTCAGAAGGGATGCACTTTACAGAGAGGGTGACTCGGCAGGGATGCACTTTACAGAGAGGGGAACTCAGCAGGGATACACTTTACAGAGAGGGGAACTCAGCAGGGATACACTTTACAGAGAGGGGAACTCAGCAGGGATGCACTTTACAGAGAGGGGGACTTGGCAGGGATGCACTTTACAGAGAGGGGGACTCAGCAGGGATGCACTTTACCGAGAGGGGAACTCAGCAGGTCTGCACTTTACAGAGAGGGGAACTCAGGGATGCACTTTACAGAGAGGGGGACTCAGCAGGTCTGCACTTTACAGAGAGGGGGACTCAGAAGGGATGCACTTTACAGAGAGGGGGACTCAGCAGGGATGCACTTTACAGAGAGGGGGACTCAGCAGGGATGCACTTTACAGAGAGGGGGACTCAGCAGGTCTGCACTTTACAGAGAGGGGAACTCCGCAGGGATGATGTGAGATGATGTTCACGATTAACCATGACGTTGTTTTATTCTCCCCTCCAGGATATTAGAATTGAATCGCCCACTTCCACAGCAGATCCATGGAGATCCTGCAGGACTCAGCAGCACCAGAGCCCATCGTGCCAGCTTTTAATATAAAGACCATCTCCCTGATCCCAGGAGACCTTCGACTGAGTGAACGTTACCACGTCTGGCTCTTATGAGGACCCAGTGAGTCGCACCCACCAGGAAGACGAGTCTCGTTGACATTGTTGGCTTCTTCATGGCTTTTAAGTGGTTGATGATCGTTCCACGTTGATGACATTTTCCTCCTGCTTTTCATTAGACGGTGGAGTCTTGTACCTCTGGACGGCCCTCTTGTTGGGACACGTTCCCCCTGCAATGGGTGCTGGGTTGTCCATCGGGGCAGTGGTGGCCATTTCCTTTAACTGTGTGATTGCCTTGCTCATCCTGATCTTGTTCCTCATCCTGTGCAAGGCGTGTAAGACGCCATCCTGTCCCAGCTCCAGTCCATCTTCAGAAACGGAGCAGAAGAATGAGGAGAAATATCTTCTGCAGCCATAAGTGGAAAGTTCCCCAGGTCCTCACCATGGGATGCAATGGATCCATTGCAATAGCCCCAGATAACCCTCAGTAGAAGACTCTCTCTCGCTCTAAATTAGGTCCTTTCGTTTCCACCAGTTGGAAAACCTCTCAATAAGTCAACTCTGGTGGAGTCAGAGCTCTGGTTCTGCGTCTCTCGCTCTCTCTGCCATGTTTGCGCCTGGGATTGTCAGATGCATCGAATAACCGGGACCGGTTTAATCTTCTCTTGGGACCCTTGGGATGGGTGGAAAGATGTGACAAAACCTTATGATAAAAGTGCGAGCAGAAACCCGAGCCGGAGCTCATCGTGTCTGTCCTTCATGTCACGTAAAAATGCTAAATCTCATTCTCTATCTCAATCGCGTCTTCCTCTGCTCAACCTCAAGTGGCTTAAAACCCATTCTGGGAGAGTGAGAGCAGGTTCTTGATGCCTGCCGGCCGGGACACTGGGTTGTATGTGTCTTCACTGAGGACATGACTAGGCCAGGCCTTTGGGAGTCCCGTCTCATGCGTGGCCAGGGCAGGAGGACCATTTAAATACATACTGTAGAGGGAAACATTGTGATGGAGAGATATGTGGGTCAAGAACCTTTGTTCCATGGACCCTTAGTGTCCCCCACCTGTAGAAATGGACCCATGGAGCTTCCTCAGTTGAGCTTTCATAAGATTTCTCTAATAAGGGGGACTTGGTTTAAGTAGGTAGAGGTAGCCCTGTCTTCTCCACAAGTTCTTCTTGGCGTTTCTGATTTAGTGTTTCAGAAAAGCGGCCTGTTTGTCAGATTCTTGTCTCTCCTGAAGCTCAGGCAGTGCACACTCAGAGCATCTAATCTTCTTCTAAGTCTTCTTTTCCTTTCTCCTCCAGATCAGGCAATGTACATGAAAAACCTCCCTTCAAACTTCCCTCCTTCTCTCCCAGCTCAGGCAGTGCACACTACACAGCAGAGCATCAAATCTCCACTCAGTCCTCCCTCATCGTCCTCTCCAGGTCAGGCAGTGCACATTACACTCAGTGCATCAAATCTCCCCTCAGTCCTCCCTCATTCTCCTCCCCCGCTCGGGCAGTGCACACTACACTCAGAGCAACCAATCTCCTCAAGTACTCTTTCTTCTCCCCCAGCTCTGGCAGTATGCACTACACTCAGAAGATCAAATCTCACCTCAGTCCTTGCTCTTCTTCTTCCCCCAGGACAGGCAGTGCACACTAAGAGCATCAAATTTCCCCACAGTCCTCCTCCCCAGCTTAGGCAGTGCACACTTTACTCAGAGCATCCAGCCTCCCCTCAGTCCATTTCCCCCAGTCCAGGCAGGCACCCCACACTTCGAGCATTAAATCTCCCCTCAGTTCTCTTCCTCCTCCCCCAGCTCAGGCAGTGCACTCTACACTCAGAGCAATAAATCTCCCCTCTGTCCTCCTCAGGCAGTGCACTTCACACTCAAAGCATTAAATCTGCTCTCAGTCCTCTTCCTCCTCTCCCAGCTCAGGCAGTGCACACTACACTCGGAGCATTAAATCTCCCCTCTGTCCTCTTCTTCCTCTCCCAGCTCAGGCAGTGCACCTCACACTCAAAGCATTAAATCTGCTCTCAGTCCTCTTCCTCCTCTCCCAGGTCAGGCAGTGCACCTCACACACAAAGCATTAAATCTGCTCTCAGTCCTCTTCCTCCTCTCCCAGCTCAGGCAGTGCACACTACACTCGGAGCATTAAATCTCCCCTCTGTCCTCTTCTTCCTCTCCCAGCTCAGGCAGTGCACCTCACACTCGGAGCATTAAATCTCCCCTCTGTTCTCTTCCTCCTCGCTCAGCTCAGGCAGTGCACCTCACACTCAAAGCATTAAATCTCCCCTCAGTCCTCTTCCTCCTCTCCCAGGTCAGGCAGTGCACACTAAATTCTGAGCCTCTGGATCAGTGAGTCAAATCTCTGATTCGTCTTCCTCCCCATCCTCCTCATTGTGCCAGTCAGACAGAGGGAAGTTATATGATCAATCGTATAGAGGGACGAAGTGCAGGAACAAAACAAGTATTTGGTTTAAATTGTGAAAATGACCCTTTAAGATGAAGGTGGCCCACCATAAACGTCACGTTTTCCTGGAAGATGGACTGTGATTCTGTCTTCCCTATACCAGGTGTCTCAGATCTTTAGGATCTAGAATGGTCTGGCTGTTGCCCATTGGCTCTATGCATGAAGCCATCAAGTCTCCATCACTGATGCGAAAGCTGGCCCGGTGGATCCAGTCAGGTATCTTCTCTAGATTAACGAATCCCATTCCATGTGAAGCTCCATGGTACAATCATAAAGCTGGTCCTTCATTGAATACTGGATGGGGTAGCGCTCAGAAGGTGGTCGCCTTTGCCCCACAGACCTATCTCTGATACAGAACAGCAATAATTTAAACCAATGTCCATATGTGTTGGGGGCGATCACCGCGCCTCCCGCGGGCTGGTCCTCCCATGGCGTTTTAGCACAAGTGTCTCTTCTCCGGGAATCTGCGTGTTTAGTTCTGTTCATTCAGGTATTATTCGATGTCTCTACTGTGATAATTGTATAAAAAGCTTTGAGCTCACATAAAATGTACAGAAACTCGTGTTTTAGGGTTTTTTTAAGCATGAAGAAACACAACAGTCAGTCTCTTCAAAGAGGTTTTCACCAACAGAAATCTGTTTTTTTTTTCTAGATAACACTCTGCACCTTAACCGGATCAGACGTATAAGATCTGATCTCGTCTTACACTTTGTATCCTGTAATTATTCTGTAATAAATGAACTTGAATCATTCTCTCCTGGCGCATTGTGAGTTTGTCTGTACACCGCAAGGTCCGCGATCTCTCACACATGCAGAATCCAGTGAGAGGACATACCAGCAGCCCAGTAGAGAGCCTGTGGGCGGCTGCGATATTATTACATGGATGTAGTTGTAAAATGCGTTGGCATCGCGCTGAGTGGAGAAATATTATCAGAGAAGAATTAGTAAAATCTGACGCCTATGAAGAATAACACTTTCACCAATATATTAAAAGGACCACTGTATATTAATAAAGTGGTCAGGATGTGAGAAGTGCCCCCCTTCTCCCCCCCCCAGGTCCTCCGATGTGACAGAATTGCTGGTTGGAGTGGAGGAGTTTCTACCATCACACCCAGCAGCCGATATTTAGAATTTCCAATGATCCATTTGTAACGTGAGGGTTTCCGTCCACGTGCAGAATGCTCCTCTTCAAGTCAGTATTCCGCTGAACTACCACATCTGGCTCAGACACAGGCAATAACACACAGGAGATCCTTGCAGTTTCGACCCAAAATGGAGAATGAGTTTATTTTCACTTTAGAGTAGGAAAAACAAACACACAAGGGGAAGGTACAGAAACAATGGCTTAGGAGTCGGATAACAATCATGTGAGTGACTTAGCTGCTGGGGGAGGTGTGGATTGATGGGAGCATGTGAAGACAAAGGAATCCATTACTTACAGGGGGGTGGAAGCAGACAAAAGGTTATATTGCAAGCGCTTGAGCAGGGTCCTCTCCTACTGTTCTGTGAGTGCTTTGTAACAACTAGTAACTGTAACATAGATACACACTTTGACAACAGCACAGCACATAACACAGAGCAACACAACACCTATATACAGAGCAATGAATTGCAAGGAAAAATAAATGCAAATAAACATTGCAGCGGCCGTTTCGTCACACCATTGTTCTGCGCTGGCACTTCTTCAGGACTTACGGAAGGGTGAAAGCCCCGTAGCGCTGCGCAATGTGCGGTTCATACGCTATGCAAGTTGTGTAGGAGAACAAATAGTGCAGAATTATTTAAGGGACAAAAGGGAGCTCTAATTTTTAATAGATTTTCCTTTAACAGTATCACCAACACTGCCGTCTTCAATTTGAGGAGCTTTTTTGGTCACCCATCTTCCAGAAACTCCAATGTAACTTTCCACTAGATGAGCAACGCTGGCATCGGTGTCTGGTGAAATTTTAAGATGTTGGGGCAGTGGAATTTGGCTCAACTCCATCCCGCCATCAGCCCCAAAGCAGCATCTAATGTGTTATATACCAGAAGTGCTTCATAAACTAGAATACAACGAGTTAAGCTGTAGGAGTTCCGTGATCCACCATATACACTGAGTGGCCAGGTTATTATGACCACCTCATCAGTACTTGGTTGGGCCACCTTTTGCCTTCAATACTGCAATGATTCTTCTTGGCATTGACTACACAAGATGTTGAAAGGTGATGTGAGGAATCTGACACCATGTCTGATGAATAGCTCTGTCCAGCTCTGTGAGATTTGATGGTTGTGGAACCAGCTGTCTGATGGCTCTTTCACCTTCGTCCCACAAATGCTCAATTGGATTGAGATCTGGTGATTGTGGGGGCCACCTAAGCAAGGTAAATTCTCCCTCATGTTCTTGAAACCACTTCTGTATAATGCGAGCACCGTGGCATGAGGGCGCATTGTCTTGTTGGAAGAAGCCATCTCCATTGGGATACGCCATCAACATGATAGGATGAACTTGATCAGCAACGATGCTTTGGTATGTTGTGCTTTTCAGACGTTGTTCCACATGAATTAAAGGGCCCCAAACCATAACACTGCCCCCCCACCAGCTTGAAGGGTTGTACTCATGCATGTGGGGTGCTGCTGCTTTAATGCTGTTTCCGCCAAATTCTCACTCTGCCATCTGCACGATGCAACTGGAAACGTGATTCATCCGACCACATGACTTTTCCCAATGCTCGACTGCCCAATCCTTGTGTTCCTGTGCGAATTGGAGACGTTTTATCGTGTTAACTGCAGACAAAAAAGGTGCTGGAACAGGCCTTCAGCTTCCATATCCCATACGATGCAGTGTACGGCGAGCAGTGCGTTCAGAGATCATTCGAGAGGATCCCTGATTAAGATCTGCAGTAATTTGATGCATGGTTGCTCTTCTGTTGTCTTGTACCAGTCTCGCCACTCTCCGTTCTGCCCTAACATTGACTAGTCGCTGACGGCCACAATTCGCACGTTCAGACCCAGACTTTCGGCTGACTGTCCAGTCTTTAAACACTTTAACAACAGCTGCTCTTGAACATTTGAAATTCAAAGTTTTATTCAGATAACAAAAAACAGATAACACAGAATATCAAGACAGATACAAATAATATGAGGTTAAAAAGATACAAATAATAAAACAGAATAAAAGAAACAGAACTCAACCATGGTAGGTAGTCGACGGGGCAGGGTTGGGGTCGGGGACAGGGATAAGCATCATACCGGGACATCTAATAGCAGCAGTTACGCGATCTCTGTTTCCGCGGAAATCCATGTAATCACCTAGGATACCCCGCATAAGCGTAAATCGCCCAAGACGTACATAACCTCAGTGTCCGACAAAACTACTTCCGTCCACCCCTCCACAGTTGTCAGACAAGGAATAAGAAAAAGAAAGAAGAGAGAGAGAGAGAGAGGGAAAAAAAAAAGGAAGGGGGGGGTAAGGGGGAGGGGTATTCACACCCGGGCCAGTCCGCCCCAGTGTCGGTAACCTTAGGTCTCGTCGCATAAGAGTCCCAGTGAAACCATTTCAGCCCCATATTCGTCTCTATGTCCCTAGTTGCAGCCTCCAGGAGATCTACCGAGCGAAAGGCCTCAACCCTGGTAATCCAGGTCCGGAGAAAAGGCACCTCCGGGGAACGCCAGTGCACTGGAATCAGTGCTCGGGCTGCCAGTACCATGAGAAGTAACACCGACCTTTTCGAAGTTCCGATGGGGAGAGGAATTTGTAGCAGCAGAAAGCATCCCGGTGTGAATGGGAGATCCATGTCAGTCACCTGGTGTATGGCGGAGTGAATCAGTTTCCAAAACCCGAGTATGTGAGGGCAGGACCACCAAATATGTAAATGTGTGCCCACAGCAGAGTCGCAACGCCAGCACGTAGGAGAGGCATCCGGATAGATGCGGTGTAGGAGCGAGGGAGTCCTATACCAAAAAGTCAAAATTTTATAGGAAGTCTCCTGGGATCTTGTAGCACAAAATCCCTTATGAACCAGGGTAAATGTCATTTTCCATTGTGCTTCTGTGATTGCTACGCCGAGATCAGTTTCCCATCTGGAGGTAAAGGAGGGGTCAGTCGTATCCGACGCCTGAAGTAGGCCATATAAGGTAGATACCCCATGATTAAGTGCAAGACCCAGATGACAAAGGCGTTCAAACGGAGTGAGCTGTCGGTGGAGGCTGTAACTGCGGTTGAGATCACGGAGATAAGTCCGGATCTGTAGGTAGTTGAATCTCTCCAAGGGTGAGGGTGGGTCTCCCTCCCTAAAGCAGAGAGGATTACCCACATCGTCGTCGGGCGGAAAATCTAAGGCCCTCAGTCTTCTCGATCCTGACAATCGAAAACACAAAGAAGGTAGGACCCCAGCCTGTAGTTTGGGGTTGTGGCTCAAAGGCAAAAGGGGGGAGAGAGCCGTAGATAAGCCATGGGTCAATTTACAATTGTGCCAGAGACGTAGCGTAACGGTGACTGGGTTCGGATCTGAGGGGGCCCCCTGTGGAGCTGGAACTGGTGGAAACCATGGCACCGCCCAGAGGGGGTAAGCAGAGAGAGTGCGCTCCAGATCGAGCCATCTCTTATCTGAATCAGAGGCTGACCAATCAATGATCCTAAGCAGGTGGCAGGCCGTGTAATACTGTTTCATGTCGGGGAGGGCCAGGCCTCCCCTGGTCTTCGGTCGGCACAGCACCGCCATCCCGACCCGGGGACGACCCTTCGGCCACACAAAGCTCAAGAATTCCTTCCGAAGCGCCAAAAAAAAGGAAGATGGGATTGCAATAGGTAGAGTATGAAAAAGGTACAGCAAACGTGGTAGCAAATTCATCTTCAGTACCGCTACGCGACCCAGCCAGGAAACGTATTTACTTGTCCAGTCGGACAAATCAGAGTGGAATGTTCGCAGTATACCATTAAAGTTCAGATCTAAAAGTCAGCTAGAGGATGTCGCCAGCCAGGTACCCAGGTATCGGAGTGAAGTAGGACAGTGATGAAACGGGTAAGAAGTGCAAATGGACTCCAACGCGTTGGGCTCCAGGCAAACGCCCAGGAATTCCGATTTATCATGGTTGATTTTCAAACCGGCGACCAAACCATACGCCTCCAAGACAGACATAACGGCCGGTAGGGAGGTGTCAATATCCGTGAGAAAAAAGAGTAAGTCATCCGCGTAGGCCGACAGTTTGTGTTCGGAAGCATGTCCCCGGATCCCGGTGATCTTCGGGTGGTTACGGATAGCCACCAGAAGCGGTTCAAGGGTGAGGGCGAAAAGTAGGGGCGACAAGGGACAACCCTGTCGGGTCCCATTCCGTACTACAATTGGAGGAGACAAGGCGCCGTTGACCCTAACCCGTACCGTGGGTTCATCATATTGGGCCTTCAAGTATTGCAGAAAAAAGGGCCCCACTCCCAGGCCCCTCAGGACCGAAAACATAAAGTCCCATTGCACTCTATCGAAGGCCTTCTCTGCATCCGTAGAAAGCAAGAGAAGGCCTTCGCCAGCTCTCTTTGCCACTCCGATAGCCCCCAAAGCGCAGGTAGTCGCATCTCGGGCCTCTCGCCCCGGTACAAATCCTACCTGATCCGGGTGGATCAAGGAAGGCAAAAGAGGAGTCAATCGGTTCGCCATGACTTTGGCCAGGATCTTTAGATCCGTATTGAGGAGTGATATCGGCCGGTAGCTGCGGGGGTCGGATGCATCTTTGTTTGGTTTCAAAAGAACCGAGATCGTGGCGGATAGAGTGTGGGGATGAAGGGGGGACCCCGTTCGAACCGCAGAAAACAGAGCAAGAAGGCGGGGTATCAGCGTGGGCGAAAAGGCACGGTAATATTCCGCCGAGAGGCCATCAGGGCCAGGACATTTATAGTTTTTAAGCGACTTCAGGACTGCTTGAATTTCCTCCGCACCAATGGGGTCATCCAAGGTCTCCGCCGAGGTTTCCGATAATAATCGGGGAAGTTTATCACGTAGGTAGTCCTGAATAACGGTAGGGGTAGGGTCAGCAACAGGATCCCTATCCAAATCGTAGAGGCCTTGATAGTAGTGTTGGAATTCTAGAAAGATAGACTCTGGGAGCACACGGACAGTCCCATCCTGTGAGCGTATCTTCGCAATATAGGAGGCATTCTGTCTACGGCGAAGGATCTGAGCCAACAAGCGGCCAGGTTTGTTTTCCTTAAGAGCAAAACTACAGCGGGCTTTTTGAGCAGCAAACTTAATATCGGTGTTAAGGGAGTCATTCAATTCACGACGTTTAGCGAGAAGGTCCTGATAGTCAGAGGGCAATGCAGACGCTTGGTGACGGAGTTCCAGGGTGCGAATATCTACAATGAGTTGCTGTATATATTTGGAGCGGAGTCGTTTTAAAGCCGTGGCCTTGCTAATGAACAGGCCACGCGCCACAGCCTTATGGGCCTCCCAAACCGTCGGCTCAGGGGTATCAGAGTCGCCGTTTGTCTCGAAATATGCCTGGAGGTGGGAATTTATTTCAGTTACGAAGGTAGGATCTGTGAGGAGAGATAGATTAAGGCGCCAATGTCTCTCCGTCGGTCGAAAAAGAGGAGAGGACAACGTAGCCGTCACGGGTGCGTGATCCGACCACGTCTGCGCCTCAATAGTCGACATCTCAACCAGGTCCACCTGGTGGTATTGTAAAAAAATATAATCCAGTCTGGAGTGCGTACCATGAACAGGGGAGAAGAAGGTGTAGTCACGTTCGCCAGTGTGGAAAGCTCGCCAGACATCAACAAGGCGCATTTCGTCTAAGGTTCGTCTCACCTGTCGTATCACATTCGGGGGAATTGAGGAGTGGCCCATTGAGGTATCAAGTTTCGCATCCAAGGGGGTGTTAAAATCTCCCGCAACTACAAGAGTGCCGTCCTTAAAGGACTGTAATTGGTGAAAGATAGACGCCAGGCAACGGTGCTGGGCGTGATTAGGAAGGTAGACCGAAGCGAACGTATAGCAGGAATCCGCGATCGTACCCTTAATGTACAAGAATCGTCCCTCCGGATCCGCCAACATGTCAATCAAGACAAAGGGGACATCACGGGAGAAAAGGATGGCAACACCACGACTCTTGCCCCCTTGATAGTCACTAAAATATCCCAAGGGAAAACGGAAATCGCGAAAGACAGGGGCCGACCCCAAGCGGAAATGGGTTTCTTGAAGAAACAACACCGAAGCCCTCAGGGCTGAGGCTTCACGTAGAAGACGGCTACGTTTCTCTGGGACATTGAGGCCTTTGACGTTATATGTGAGGAGGCGGAGAGGCCGCGGGGTGAAACCTCCAGGCGCATTCATGGCAACAGGGAGAGGGAAGGGAGAGAGATAAAAGAGAAAAGAGAAAAAAAAAAGGGGGGGGAAATAGAGAGGGGGGAGGGAGAGAGAAGAGATAAAGAATAATAAGAGATCAAACAGAAAAAAGAAGACAGAAATATAAACAATGAGGTATAGAACGCTTCAGGGGTAACCTAAGTGGTCTCAAACCAATTGAGAACCGGGCAGGGCCCCTGGGAAAGATTGGCGTCAAGTCCTCAAGGGCGAAGGAGACAAGCTCCAAAACAGCACCAGACCAAGGAAGAGGCCAAAGAGGTAGCGGTAACATAAAGGCGAAGTAAAACAAAACATGAAGCTCGAGAAAAGAGTCCCCTCCGACTCTAATAGTAGATCATGAGCAGTAGCGTACGCGATTAAAACAAATATCTATATCTTCATCATTAACATATAATAATAAGAAAAACAAAAATAAGAAAGGGGGAAAAAAAAAGGGGGGGGAATTAACGGGCAGAGTAGCAGTGGTAGCCTTATCCAAATAGGAGAAGGTCAAACAAAAATCAACCCTCCCCAGTCATTTCATGCCCTCCAGCTCCCCTCCACCTCTCCCCCCACGTGCGGAGCCACGAACGAACATAGTGCAGTGCGGTAGTGTGGGGGGGGGGAAAGGAAGGGCAAGGGGGCAAGAGTCATAAAATGCTCTAAAGGCGGGGCGGAAGATTAAAATAAAGCAGAACGAATAACAGACACAGGGCATTGCACATAAGGGTGGTACAGAGAAATCAAGTTATCTGGAGAGATAACAAATCGTCAACGTTCCACCTCGTAACGGGGCAGGAGAATGAAGCATGAGACGTGTCAATTGACACCCAGTGGTGGGGTGCATAAATTTAAATGAGAGATATGAAACAGTGAATGCTCCACCCAATGGTAGGGTGCAAAAGTTGAGTACGAGAGGCTTCAAACAGGTAACTCACCACCCAATGGCGGAGCATAAAAATTTGGTACAAGAGATATAAATTAAATTAAATAAAGAGGCATCAAACAGTGTTTGCCCCACCCGGTGGTGGGGCGCAAAAATTGGGTTCAAACGACCGCAGGCATCCATCGCTCCACCCAATGGTGGGGCACAAAAATTAGGTTCGAGCGACCGCAGGTATCAATCGCCCCACTCATAGGGTGTGCACAAAAATTAGGGATGGGAGGCGTATTTTAATTGAGAGGCATCAAACCATTTTTGCTTCAGCCAGTGGTGGGGTGCGAAAATTAGATTCGTACAATCAGAAGCATTTATTGCTCCACCCAATAGTAGGGCACAATAAGTAGGTACGAGAGACATAAATCAGACAAATAGACACCAAACAGTATTTGCCCCACCCAATGGCGGGGCGCAAAAATTAGGTTCGAGCGACCACAGGTATCAATCACCCCACCCATAGGGTGTGCACAAAAATTAGGTATGGGAGGCGTATTTTAATCGAGAGGTATCAAACCGCTTTTGCCTCAGCCAGTGGTGGGGCGCAAAGAATTAGATTCGTACAATCGGAAGCATTTATCGCTCCACCCAATGGTGGGGCACAAAATTTCAGTTCAATCTTAGGTATCAAGCAAGTAGTGCAGCAGTTGGTAGCGGAGCCCAAAAAAAAAAAAAAAAAGGGGGGTGGGAGAGCCCCAGACAGATAACCTTAAACCCCATAATAAGAGGTTGTGAATCAAATAACAACATGAATACTATATAACAAAAACCCTAACAGTGCAACCAGAGCAGTTCAAAAAGAGAGTCGGGTGCAACCCGCATAAAAACCAAGGCCCGAGGACGTTATACCCACGGAGGGGCGAATAAGGCGAGCACCCCTCGGTGCAGGCAAGAAAAATATCGTTCAGTGTCCACGGTAGGCATATCGCATCAGCACTGCATCCATGTCCCACATGTCACCAGCTATTCCGAGGTCGCAGGCGGGCACAAGTCTGAGGGAGGAGTAAACATAGTAGGCACCTCTTGTGTCGAAAGGGAGGCGTAGTCAGTGAGTCACTCCAGGTTTCGACTAACCAGGGCCTCCAGCCGCTGCGTATCCGCTACAGCCACAGTAAACTCAGGGCAGGGAACGAGTTGTGTGCAGTAGGCGGTGTCGTCTACAGAGTCCGAGACAGACCAGCACAGTAGATCCCATCAAAGTTGCCATAAATACACAGTATGTCATTCCCATACACAACTCACGTGCCCAGCAACCGTCGGGGTGCAGCTAAAGGGGGGTGGGAATCCGGCAGCAAACAGGCAGTGGGCGCCTCAAGTACGGAAAGCCCCTCATACAGCTTTAGGGTCTCAATGGGCAATCTCCACCGGGTCCACCAGAACCGGCGCGTGGTCCTCAGCGGGTCGTCGGCGGCGACTCCGGGATCTCTGGCGCCTGGGTCTCGCCGGGCCCGGTGGCGCAGCGCGGCGATCCTCTAGTTCCCAATTATGGACTGCAACCTCCGATAAATCCATCGCATTCATGAATGCAGGAACATCCGATGGGTGGCAGATGGTGTGTCTCACTCCATCCTTCAGCGCCGTCAAAGCGAAGGGGAAGCTCCAACGGTACGGAACTTCTGCCTGGCATAAGGCTTGTATCACAGGTTGAAGACAGCGTCTTGCTGATAGTGTGAAGGGAGACAGGTCTTGGTAAAATTCTAGGGTGCTGCCCTTAAAGTCCCATAAACGAGACGATCGCGATTTCGTCATGATTTTCTCTTTGAGGGAGTAGTTCGGAAGGCAGCATATAATGTCCCTAGGAGGGGAGGTCGGTGGAGGACACGGACGTAAGGCTCTGTGGACTCTGTCCATTGGGATCATTTCCAAAGTGGGTCTATCCAGCACCATACAAAAAACCTCGCTCAGTAATGTGCGGAAATCTTCTGGGCCCTCAGTTTCTGCCAGACCACGGACCCAGATATTATGTCGCCTGCCCCGGTTGTCGAGATCATCAATGCGGCGTCTCAACTCACCAAGGTCCGCCGCGGGTGGTCCCGGAGCAGGGGGTCTGTTCACTTCATCTTCCAGGTGGCTCACTCTGGTGGATAGGGCCGTGACATCTGAACGGATTTCTCTGAGGTCGCCAGCGAAGCTTTCCTTCAAATCCGCCACCACGTCAGAAAGGTCCGTTTTCGTTGGGAGCGCCGAAATGAGGGGTTCCAGGCGGCGGATCGCTTCATTAGAGTCCGATGCTGCGTGCGGGGTGGTAGGCCCGTCCGCCATTTTAGCACGTGGGGAGGCCGGCATGGCAGCGGGAGTTGGGCTGATAAAGGCGTCCAGCGGACCTATGGCCCGGGTCGATCGATGTGCAGGGGTCTTGGGAGTGGATGGCTTTGGTTTGCCACGCACCATGACCGGAGGCAACAACGGAGAGCTGTCAAATGTCGGAGGGAACTCAGGAGCTCCTGTTTTATGCGGCCATCTTGGTCCCAGGTCAGGACACGCCGCTCTTGAACATTTAACCAACTCTGCTGTTTTGCTGATACTCGCTCCGTGGCTCCGAGCACCAACAATCATTCCACGTTCAAAGGCTGTTAAATCGTGTTGTTTACCCAAATCTTCAGAAAAATAGCTAATTTGCCAGAAAAAGTCAGGTGGTCATAATAATCTGGCCACTCAGTGTAATGTCATAGAGCTCTTCTAGGAGCAGACTGTCCCATTTGAGGCCACTTCACACATGCTCAGATTATAAGAAGCGCCCAAAGATCCTCACTGGTCAGTCTCTCCTCAATTTATCCAGACGTGAATCATTTGGAGGGGGCTGTGGTCATTACGGACATAATTAAGTACTTCCTTAAAAAAACTGTTTGATGCAAACTAAGGTGTATATTTTATATTCCAGTCCTCTAGATGTTGGCTGCTAGCAATTCCCAAAATTCTTTTGAGTTCCAAAAATGGCCATAGGCCCAGAGAATATTCAAGTAATCTCACCCTGCGGGTCCCAGAGAATATCAGGTAATCTCACCCTGCGGGTCCCAGAGAATATCAAGTAATCTCATCCTGCGGGTCCCAGAGAATATCAAGTAATCTCACCCTGCGGGTCCCAGAGAATATCAAGTAATCTCATCCTGCGGGTCCCAGAGAATATCAAGTAATCTCATCCTGCGGGTCCCAGAGAATATCAAGTAATCTCATCCTGCGGGTCCCAGAGAATATCAGGTAATCTCATCCTGCGGGTCCCAGAGAATATCAAGTAATCTCATCCTGCGGGTCCCAGAGAATATCAAGTAATCTCATCCTGCGGGTCCCAGAGAATATCAAGTAATCTCATCCTGCGGGTCCCAGAGAATATCAAGTAATCTCATCCTGCGGGTCCCAGAGAATATCAAGTAATCTCACCCTGCGGGTCCCAGAGAATATCAGGTAATCTCACCCTGCGGGTCCCAGAGAATATCAAGTAATCTCATCCTGCGGGTCCCAGAGAATATCAAGTAATCTCATCCTGCGGATCCCAGAGAATATCAAGTAATCTCATCCTGCGCGGTCCCAGAGAATATCAAGTAATCTCACCCTGCGGATCCAGAGAATATCAAGTAATCTCACCCTGCGGGTCCCAGAGAATATCAAGTAATCTCATCCTGCGGGTCCCAGAGAATATCAGGTAATCTCACCCTGCGGGTCCCAGAGAATATCAAGTAATCTCACCCTGCGGGTCCCAGAGAATATCAAGTAATCTCATCCTGCGGGTCCCAGAGAATATCAGGTAATCTCACCCTGCGGGTCACAGAGAATATCAAGTAATCTCATCCTGCGGGTCCCAGAGAATATCAAGTAATCTCATCCTGCGGGTCCCAGAGAATATCAAGTAATCTCATCCTGCGGTTCCCAGAGAATATCAAGTAATCTCACCCTGCGGGTCCCAGAGAATATCAGGTAATCTCACCCTGCGGGTCCCAGAGAATATCAGGTAATCTCACCCTGCGGGTCCCAGAGAATATCAGGTAATCTCATCCTGCGGGTCCCAGAGAATATCAGGTAATCTCATCCTGCGGTTCCCAGAGAATATCAAGTAATCTCATCCTGCGGTTCCCAGAGAATATCAGGTAATCTCATCCTGCGGGTCCCAGAGAATATCAAGTAATCTCATCCTGCGGGTCCCAGAGAATATCAAGAAATCTCATCCTGCGGGTCCCAGAGAATATCAGGTAATCTCATCCTGCGGGTCCCAGAGAATATCAAGTAATCTCATCCTGCGGGTCCCAGAGAATATCAGGTAATCTCACCCTGCGGGTCCCAGAGAATATCAAGTAATCTCACCCTGCGGTTCCCAGAGAATATCAAGTAATCTCATCCTGCGGTTCCCAGAGAATATCAAGTAATCTCACCCTGCGGTTCCCAGAGAATATCAAGTAATCTCACCCTGCGGGTCCCAGAGAATATCAAGTAATCTCATCCTGCGGGTCCCAGAGAATATCAGGTAATCTCACCCTGCGGGTCCCAGAGAATATCAGGTAATCTCATCCTGCGGGTCCCAGAGAATATCAAGTAATCTCATTCTGCGGGTCCCAGAGAATATCAGGTAATCTCATCCTGCGGGTCCCAGAGAATATCAAGTAATCTCATCCTGCGGGTCCCAGAGAATATCAGGTAATCTCACCCTGCGGGTCCCAGAGAATATCAAGTAATCTCATCCTGCGGGTCCCAGAGAATATCAGATAATCTCACCCTGCGGGTCCCAGAGAATATCAAGTAATCTCATCCTGCGGGTCCCAGAGAATATTAGGTAATCTCATCCTGCGGGTCGCAGAGAATATCAAGTAATCTCATCCTGCGGGTCCCAGAGAATATCAAGTAATCTCATCCTGCGGGTCCCAGAGAATATCAGGTAATCTCATCCTGCGGGTCCCAGAGAATATCAGGTAATCTCACCCTGCGGGTCCCAGAGAATATCAAGTAATCTCATCCTGCGGGTCCCAGAGAATATCAAGTAATCTCATCCTGCGGGTCCCAGAGAATATCAGGTAATTTCAACCTGCGGGTCCCAGAGAATATCAAGTAATCTCATCCTGCGGGTCCCAGAGAATATCAAGTAATCTCATCCTGCGGGTCCCAGAGAATATCAAGTAATCTCACCCTGCGGGTCCCAGAGAATATCAGGTAATCTCACCCTGCGGGTCCCAGAGAATATCAAGTAATCTCATCCTGCGGGTCCCAGAGAATATCAGGTAATCTCATCCTGCGGGTCCCAGAGAATATCAGGTAATCTCATCCTGCGGGTCCCAGAGAATATCAGGTAATCTCATCCTGCGGGTCCCAGAGAATATCAAGTAATCTCATCCTGCGGGTCCCAGAGAATATCAGGTAATCTCATCCTGCGGGTCCCAGAGAATATCAGGTAATCTCATCCTGCGGGTCCCAGAGAATATCAAGTAATCTCATCCTGCGGGTCCCAGAGAATATCAAGTAATCTCATCCTGCGGGTCCCAGAGAATATCAAGTAATCTCATCCTGCGGGTCCCAGAGAATATCAGGTAATCTCATCCTGCGGGTCCCAGAGAATATCAGGTAATCTCATCCTGCGGGTCCCAGAGAATATCAAGTAATCTCATCCTGCGGGTCCCAGAGAATATCAGGTAATCTCATCCTGCGGGTCCCAGAGAATATCAGGTAATCTCATCCTGCGGGTCCCAGAGAATATCAAGTAATCTCATCCTGCGGGTCCCAGAGAATATCAAGTAATCTCATCCTGCGGGTCCCAGAGAATATCAAGTAATCTCATCCTGCGGGTCCCAGAGAATATCAGGTAATCTCATCCTGCGGGTCCCAGAGAATATCAGGTAATCTCATCCTGCGGGTCCCAGAGAATATCAAGTAATCTCATCCTGCGGGTCCCAGAGAATATCAAGTAATCTCATCCTGCGGGTCCCAGAGAATATCAAGTAATCTCATCCTGCGGGTCCCAGAGAATATCAAGTAATCTCATCCTGCGGGTCCCAGAGAATATCAAGTAATCTCACCCTGCGGGTCCCAGAGAATATCAGGTAATCTCACCCTGCGGGTCCCAGAGAATATCAAGTAATCTCATCCTGCGGGTCCCAGAGAATATCAAGTAATCTCATCCTGCGGGTCCCAGAGAATATCAGGTAATCTCATCCTGCGGGTCCCAGAGAATATCAAGTAATCTCATCCTGCGGATCCCAGAGAATATCAAGTAATCTCATCCTGCGGGTCCCAGAGAATATCAAGTAATCTCACCCTGCGGATCCCAGAGAATATCAAGTAATCTCACCCTGCGGGTCCCAGAGAATATCAAGTAATCTCATCCTGCGGGTCCCAGAGAATATCAGGTAATCTCACCCTGCGGGTCACAGAGAATATCAGGTAATCTCACCCTGCGGGTCCCAGAGAATATCAAGTAATCTCATCCTGCGGTTCCCAGAGAATATCAAGTAATCTCACCCTGCGGGTCCCAGAGAATATCAGGTAATCTCACCCTGCGGGTCCCAGAGAATATCAGGTAATCTCACCCTGCGGGTCCCAGAGAATATCAGGTAATCTCATCCTGCGGGTCCCAGAGAATATCAGGTAATCTCATCCTGCGGTTCCCAGAGAATATCAAGTAATCTCATTCTCTGGGAACCGCAGGATGAGATTACTTGATATTCTCTGGGAACCGCAGGATGAGATTACCTGATATTCTCTGGGACCCGCAGGATGAGATTACCTGATATTCTCTGGGACCCGCAGGATGAGATTACCTGATATTCTCTGGGACCCGCAGGATGAGATTACTTGATATTCTCTGGGACCCGCAGGATGAGATTACTTGATATTCTCTGGGACCCGCAGGATGAGATTACTTGATATTCTCTGGGAACCGCAGGATATCAAGTAATCTCATCCTGCGGGTCCCAGAGAATATCAAGTAATCTCATCCTGCGGGTCCCAGAGAATATCAAGTAATCTCATCCTGCGGGTCCCAGAGAATATCAGGTAATCTCATCCTGCGGGTCCCAGAGAATATCAAGTAATCTCATCCTGCGGGTCCCAGAGAATATCAGGTAATCTCATCCTGCGGGTCCCAGAGAATATCAAGTAATCTCACCCTGCGGTTCCCAGAGAATATCAAGTAATCTCATCCTGCGGTTCCCAGAGAATATCAAGTAATCTCACCCTGCGGTTCCCAGAGAATATCAAGTAATCTCACCCTGCGGGTCCCAGAGAATATCAAGTAATCTCATCCTGCGGGTCCCAGAGAATATCAGGTAATCTCACCCTGCGGGTCCCAGAGAATATCATGTAATCTCATCCTGCGGGTCCCAGAGAATATCAAGTAATCTCATTCTGCGGGTCCCAGAGAATATCAAGTAATCTCATCCTGCGGGTCCCAGAGAATATCAAGTAATCTCATCCTGCGGGTCCAGAGAATATCATGTAATCTCATCCTGCGGGTCCCAGAAATATCAAGTAATCTCATTCTGCGGGTCCCAGAGAATATCAAGTAATCTCATCCTGCGGGTCCCAGAGAATATCAAGTAATCTCATCCTGCGGGTCCCAGAGAATATCAAGTAATCTCATTCTGCGGGTCCCAGAGAATATCAAGTAATCTCATCCTGCGGGTCCCAGAGAATATCAAGTAATCTCACCCTGCGGGTCCCAGAGAATATCAGGTAATCTCACCCTGCGGGTCCCAGAGAATATCAAGTAATCTCATCCTGCGGGTCCCAGAGAATATTAGGTAATCTCATCCTGCGGGTCCCAGAGAATATCAAGTAATCTCATCCTGCGGGTCCCAGAGAATATCAAGTAATCTCATCCTGCGGGTCCCAGAGAATATCAGGTAATCTCATCCTGCGGGCGGGTCCCAGAGAATATCAGGTAATCTCACCCTGCGGGTCCCAGAGAATATCAAGTAATCTCATCCTGCGGGTCCCAGAGAATATCAAGTAATCTCATCCTGCGGGTCCCAGAGAATATCAAGTAATCTCACCCTGCGGGTCCCAGAGAATATCAAGTAATCTCATCCTGCGGGTCCCAGAGAATATCAGGTAATCTCACCCTGCGGGTCCCAGAGAATATCATGTAATCTCATCCTGCAGGTCCCAGAGAATATCAAGTAATCTCATCTGCGGGTCCCAGAGAATATCAGTAATCTCATCCTGCGGGTCCCAGAGAATATCATAATCTCACCCTGCGGGTCCCAGAGAATATCAAGTAATCTCATCCTGCGGGTCCCAGAGAATATCAGGTAATCTCATCCTGCGGGTCCCAGAGAATATCAAGTAATCTCATCCTGCGGGTCCCAGAGAATATTAGGTAATCTCATCCTGCGGGTCCCAGAGAATATCAAGTAATCTCATCCTGCGGGTCCCAGAGAATATCAAGTAATCTCATCCTGCGGGTCCCAGAGAATATCAAGTAATCTCATCCTGCGGGTCCCAGAGAATATCAAGTAATCTCATCCTGCGGGTCCCAGAGAATATCAGGTAATCTCATCCTGCGGGTCCCAGAGAATATCAGGTAATCTCACCCTGCGGGTCCCAGAGAATATCAAGTAATCTCATCCTGCGGGTCCCAGAGAATATCAGATAATCTCACCCTGCGGGTCCCAGAGAATATCAAGTAATCTCATCCTGCGGGTCCCAGAGAATATTAGGTAATCTCATCCTGCGGGCCAGAGAATATCAAGTAATCTCATCCTGCGGGTCCCAGAGAATATCAAGTAATCTCATCCTGCGGTCCCAGAGAATATCAAGTAATCTCATCCTGCGGGTCCCAGAGAATATCAAGTAATCTCATCCTGCGGGTCCCAGAGAATATCAAGTAATCTCATCCTGCGCGGGTCCAGAGAATATCAGGTAATCTCACCCTGCGGGTCCCAGAGAATATCAGGTAATCTCATCCTGCGGGTCCCAGAGAATATCAGGTAATCTCATCCTGCGGGTCCCAGAGAATATCAGGTAATCTCATCCTGCGGGTCCCAGAGAATATCAGGTAATCTCACCCTGCGGGTCCCAGAGAATATCAAGTAATCTCATCCTGCGGGTCCCAGAGAATATCAAGTAATCTCATCCTGCGGGTCCCAGAGAATATCAGGTAATTTCAACCTGCGGGTCCCAGAGAATATCAAGTAATCTCATCCTGCGGGTCCCAGAGAATATCAGGTAATTTCAACCTGCGGGTCCCAGAGAATATCAAGTAATCTCATCCTGCGGGTCCCAGAGAATATCAGGTAATCTCACCCTGCGGGTCCCAGAGAATATCATGTAATCTCATCCTGCGGGTCCCAGAGAATATCAAGTAATCTCATTCTGCGGGTCCCAGAGAATATCAGGTAATCTCATCCTGCGGGTCCCAGAGAATATCAGGTAATCTCACCCTGCGGGTCCCAGAGAATATCAAGTAATCTCATCCTGCGGGTCCCAGAGAATATCAGATAATCTCACCCTGCGGGTCCCAGAGAATATCAAGTAATCTCATCCTGCGGGTCCCAGAGAATATTAGGTAATCTCATCCTGCGGGTCCCAGAGAATATCAAGTAATCTCATCCTGCGGGTCCCAGAGAATATCAAGTAATCTCATCCTGCGGGTCCCAGAGAATATCAAGTAATCTCATCCTGCGGGTCCCAGAGAATATCAAGTAATCTCATCCTGCGGGTCCCAGAGAATATCAAGTAATCTCACCCTGCGGGTCCCAGAGAATATCAGGTAATCTCATCCTGCGGGTCCCAGAGAATATCAAGTAATCTCATCCTGCGGGTCCCAGAGAATATCAGGTAATCTCATCCTGCGGGTCCCAGAGAATATCAGGTAATCTCATCCTGCGGGTCCCAGAGAATATCAAGTAATCTCACCCTGCGTGTGCTGACTAGAGCAGCCTGAGAATAGTCAGTATTGGCTACTGTCTCCTTAAGAGACAGCTTTATAATGTTTAAGAGCTATCCCTTTAAGGGCAATGTCTTCTGGGAAATGTAGTTCTGTGACATGTGACCAGTTCTATGTGTCTGATTGGTGCTGAGGTGCTTTGCATGCTGGTAAGAAGAAAGCCCTCCATTAGGAATTCCAATTCTCCAGAAGAGCAGCTTCTCACACTCTCTCAGCATGGGAGTGAAGTTACCCTCTTCTCACACCGTATGAAGGGACAGACTGAGTAATCCGGATGAATCTTTTCAACACTGTAAGTGTTTGTTTAGGATGCCTGGAAATAAAGAATCTGTATGTATAATACCCCTTTATCGGAGTTATCACTGCTGTTTTCTGCAAAGCTACCGTGGGAACAGAACAGTGAGAAGAGGCTGGATAGATTCATTCCCAAGCTCCATTTGATTGTTAACCCTTTGAAACAACGAAAGACTGTTTGGCCTTCACTTTATGCAGCTGCATCTAAAAGCCAGCTTCCTAAAGGACATTTTTCTTTGCATTTAAAGCTAAATGAGTCAGTCTGGCTGCTCCCCCTCCTTTTTTCTCACCTCATGGAAAGGCAGCTTAACTTCAGCAATTGAGAAAACAAGTTTGTGAAGTTTATATCAAAGTAAAGGTTCCAAGGCATGTGGCTTAAAAGGCAAGAAAGTCTGCGCAGAATGAGTTATTAATTCAGCTGTTAGCTTAACTACTGTTGAAAGAGAAAATACACTGGAAAGGAAAATCACCCTCAGGTGTGCAGGCCTGGTAAAGCCCAAAACAGAGACTCAAGGCAAGGCCCTTAGGAGATCTATAATTGGAAATTCCAGCTCTGCAAACCTCATCCAGGGTAAAACTCCCTAGCCCAGTAATCTCTCACATTAGTTACACTCAGCGTCCTTTGGTGACTCCTCTGCAAACTACAGGCCAGCATTAAGCCAAGCAAACCGCGCCAGCTGCAACGCACTCCAGCAGCGCTCCCCAGAGACCGCAAGGTAAACCGCGCCAGCTGCAACGCACTCCAGCAGCGCTCCCCAGAGACCGCAAGGTAAACCGCGCCAGCTGCAACGCACTCCAGCAGCGCTCCCCAGAGACCACAAGCAAACCGCGCCAGCTACAACGCACTCCAGCAGCGCTCCCCAGAGACCGCAAGGTAAACCGCGCCAGCTGCAACGCACTCCAGCAGCGCTCCCCAGAGACCGCAAGGCGAACCGCGCCAGCTGCAACGCACTCCAGCAGCGCTCCCCAGAGACCACAAGCAAACCGCGCCAGCTGCAACGCACTCCAGCAGCGCTCCCCAGAGACCACAAGGTAAACCGCGCCAGCTGCAACGCACTCCAGCAGCGCTCCCCAGAGACCGCAAGGCGAACCGCGCCTACGTCTACAACAGTTTGCGTAACGCACCCAAGTGGGCAAATAGTGAACTGCATTGACATTTCTAAAAGTGTTTTAGCAATTTCTTGAGTCTCCTCAATCATGGCAGAAGGCTGTGACGTGCCAAAAGAGTTGGCCTACTAATCGACCCCGACTCAAATGAAGAGTGTGTCCTCCGAAATTCAGAAGATGCAAAGGCAACTCAGAGACAATATGAAACGAGGGCGCATAGGGAGCTCACCAAGGAAATGCGATCGTATCTGATGGTTGAGTGGGACAGGTATTACAAAAGCTACACTAATTCCCGAGATAAATTAATAGAGCTCTGCAATAAACCTAAAGGAGAGCTCTCTCCTGGTCGCATCACAATTGAGAACGAACGCATGAGGAAGACGCATCTAAAGTCAAAGGATAGCGAACGCCACCTCATTTTCATCCAGTCACAGTTGGAAGACCCAAGTCTCCAAGCGGACTTACAAAGCATCCAGGCGTTTAACATACAGCATGCGAATCTCCTTTCAAACTGTGATGACTCTCAGACAAATCTGCAAGCAAAGGACTCAAGCAACGAGAAGGCCGAGTCGGAGTCATCCCATCGCTCGTACAGGGCCTCTTCTCATGCTTCAAAGAAAGCCTCGTCCTTTCACCCCAAACCGGCACGGTCTCACTCAGGTAGCAACGTTTCACAGCAATCTTATATCACAGGCTCTAACCATTCTTCCAAAGCATCCTCTCATCACAGCCGTTCGTCCCGTGCCTCGAGTAAAGAGAGTCTCGCCGCCCTAGCGATATTAGCACAAATCGAGGCTGATGAAGCTGCTGTAGATCTGCAAGTGGCAGATGAAGAGCGATTACAAGAGGAAGAAGTGGCCAAAGCCATAGCTCAAGCCAACCGTACGTATCTTCAGCATAAACGGGAGGCTGCAAAAAAGGCAGTACGGGCAACAGCTTTACGGGCGGAAGCTGCCAATGCTTCCCTCAACTTCAATCCTACACAGCTGGAAGGAGAGAACTTGCAGAACCGTGTCGAAGCCTACGTGAACAACCAGAACTCATTACGGCAGGGACAAGGAGGAGAATCTCAACCACTAGTTTCGCGAACTATTCAGAATGCTGACACCGCCAAATTCGTACAAGTCGAAACCCTCCTAGAAGCTGAAAAATTTACTCCAACAAGCCAAGACACAAGAGGTAACCAGATTGTTCCATCAGCATTAGTGAAGGATACTCAGCAGGCAGACACAAGAGTAGCCGCGAGCCACAACCTCAACGTAGAGGCAGCAGTGTTCCAGCCACAGCCTCAAGGCAACTCATGGACGGACGTGAAGCCCATCAAACACGATCGACCTGCCCAGCGGCGAAAGGAACAACCATCACATGTGTCATGGCAAGACGTAATAATCAACAAGTATTCTGCAGACACAGAACAGCTGTCCTTAGCTTCCGCTCCTGATCCTAGGGACTATGCTTACCAGGACCCACGGGAAACCCCTGATCCTGCTTTCACCAATTCCATATGGTTCAGCTTACCATCTCCCCCCAAATACAAGCCCATACAGCCCAGATGGACTTTGCGACACCCAGGGAAAGAAACACAGAATGCCCACCTCGACAAGGGAAGGTGGATTTGGCTTCAAGAGGAGCACAGAAGTTTTCTGACAAGCCAGGCAGAGACTATTTACTATGGAAGCACATCTTCTTACATACCGTTAGTGACGAGAGGTTACGGCCAATCGAGGAGATCATACATCTGATGGCTTGGCTAGGACCAGAATCTACACGAGTAGTAAAGGATATTTATTCATCTCATCTCGGTGACCCAGTCATCGCCCTCAAACAAGCCTGGGAAGTGCTCGATCAACGGTTTGGTGCATCCACGTTGACGGAGTCCTCGTTGTTAGAACGTGTTAGCGATTTCCCAGTCATCCGCACTAACGAACCTCACAGGTTATGGGACTTCTCTATTCTCCTTACACAGTTGCGAGCAGCCAAAGAAGATCCTAACCTAACGGGACTGACATGTCTCGACCAGCATAGAACACAGAAGCCTATCGTTAGAAAATTACCTACACAGTTAATCGAAAAGTGGATCGAATTATCAGATGCCTATAGAGAGCGCAACCTAGACAGAGACCCTCCCTTCGCCGCTCTTCAAGAATTTGTTGCCTACCAAACAAAACGGTGCAACGATCCTCGAAATCGAAGCTTCAGAGAAACGGAGTTCCCTACCACCAAAAGGGCCAACTATAACTCCGACTTCAAGCGAACAACACAAATGGCGAGGGAAAGGACCATTGTGTCTGTCCACAAAACACAGGTCGCTGCCTCATCCACAAGCAAGTCAGATGAGCATCCGTCGAAGAGAGCACTACCTAAAACCCTAAGCACAAATAAAGATCCTTTCTGTCCACTCCACAAGTCCTCGCACTCTCTGAACAAGTGCAGAAACTTTGGAAAGAAGCCCCTAGAAGAAAGGAAAGCCTTGATCAGGGAGTACAGACTTTGCTTCAAGTGTTGTGAGTCTACAGAGCACATGGCCAAAGCTTGCACAAGTAAGGTACAATGTCACCTATGCGGTAGTGACAGACACCCTGGTGCACTGCATCCAGATTCCGAGCCCAACACAATGGACAACACCTACCCTCCTTTGCCTAAGGAGTCACAGGACAATACTGAAGCGCATCGAGAGGCAACCGCAAGTATCAACTGCACGACAGTATGTGGTGGCTCAGCATTCCCTCGCTTATGCCACGAGATCTACCTAACCAAAGTCTACCCAACCGGACACCCTGAAGAAGCTGTGAAGATGTATGTGATGCTGGACGGACAAAGCAATCAATCGTTAGCCAGGTCAGCATTCTTCGACCTCTTTAACGTCCGAACCGATGACACATCATTCACTATTTCCACGTGCACCGGTTCCCAGCGCACGGCGGGGAGGAAAGTCACTGGATTCTGCATAGAATCATTAGATGGAAGTGCAAAACTGAAACTGCCACCATTGCTAGAATGGGATGCTTTGCCAGATGATCGCAACCAGATAGCGACACCAGAGGTAGCAAGCAATATACCTCACCTGAAACACATGGCTAGCCTCTTCCCTGCCCTAGACCCCGAAGCTGAAATCCTTCTCTTGTTGGGATTAGACGCCTCCGAAGCTTTCCTTCAACATGACCAGGTTAGAGGCCCAGCAGGTTCTCCGTTTGCCCGCAAGTCTGCACTCGGATGGGCCATCTTAGGAACAGTTTGTATCGATCGGCTGCAGGCCCCAACCCAAGTCAACGTTTTCGCAACCTCCATTCTCAGTAATGGGAGAGCATCACACTTCAAACAATGTCACGAGCACTTCACGACTTCAACAAACAATCCCGTTTTAGGAGCAACGGTGTTCGAGACCAGCAAAGAAGATAATGACCTGGCCTGGTCAATAGAAGACAAAGACTTTTTGCAGCTCATGGATAAAGAACTTCAACAGGACGCCTCCGGGAGCTGGGTAGCCCCATTACCCTTCCGTACACCCAGACAGCGCCTGCCAAACAACCATGAACAAGCTCTCTTGCGCCTCTTCAGTCTGAGACGACTCATGAACAAGAAACCGCCAATGAGAGATCATCTAGTGGCGTTCATAGATAAGATGCTCCAGAACAGACATGCTGAGCTTGCCCCACCTCTGGAAGAAGGTGAAGAATGCTGGTACCTGCCATTCTTTGGAGTGTACCACCCACAAAAGCCAGGCCAGATTCGGGTAGTCTTCGATGCGAGTGCAAAATTCCAAGGCTTCTCCCTGAATAAAGCCCTTCTCACAGGGCCGGATCTCATCAACAGCCTCCTAGGCGTGCTCATTCGTTTCAGAAAGGAAGCCGTAGCCTTTATGGCCGACATCCAGCAGATGTTTTACTCATTCCTAGTCAGAGAAGACCACCGCAATTACCTACGTTTCCTGTGGTTCAGTGACGAACAGCGCAACCAGCAGATAACGGAGTACAGAATGCGAGTGCACGTTTTTGGGAACGGTTCTTCCCCGGCAATTGCCAACTACGGCCTGCAACGCACCGCTCGCATCGGCGAAACCAAATACGGCACAGATGCCAGACGATTCGTGGAACGAGATTTCTATGTAGATGATGGTCTAAAATCTGTAGCCACACCAGCAGAAGCTATAGACCTACTGAACAGAACACGCCAGATGCTAGCAGTAGCCAACCTCACATTGCACAAAATCGCGTCCAACAGTGAGGAAGTGCTTGAAGCCTTCAGTCCTGAAGATCATGCCAAGGGACTACAGGACCTAGATTTTACAACAGACATGCCTCTTATCCAACGTAGTCTCGGTCTATGTTGGGACTTGAAGAAGGACGCCTTCACCTTTAGAGTTCCAGCCCAGAAGTCCAATTTCACAAGGAGAGGAATTCTGTCAACGGTGAACAGCCTTTTTGACCCTCTAGGATTTGCCGCGCCTGTAACGATCCAAGGGAGGCTCCTTCTACGTACGCTATCCCAAAACACCAAAGATTGGGATGAGCCACTTCCACCAGACCAGAAGCAAGAATGGGAGAAATGGTGTGCCTCCCTGAGATGTCTCCAAAACGTTAGTGTTCAGCGCACATACGTTCCCGTTTCACCCGCAGCTGCACTGAAAAAAGAACTGCACGTCTTTTCAGATGCATCGACTAAGGCAATAGCAGCTGTAGGATACGTCAGAGTCTACGGCCGGGAGAACAATACTCACATCGGTTTCGTAATGGGAAAGGCGAAGATAGCACCACAACAAGGTCACACAGTACCAAGGTTAGAACTGTGCGGCGCCGTATTGGCCGTGGAGCTTGCTGACCTGATAAAGAAAACTATAGACCTTGAGCTACAAACCACCATCTTCTACACGACAGCAAGGTGGTGCTGGGCTACATTCACAACCAAAGCAGACGCTTTTATGTCTATGTGAGCAATAGAGTCGACAGGATCAGAAAATCTTCAGAACCTGAGCAGTGGCGACATGTGCCAACAGACCAGAACCCAGCGGATCATGCTACACGGTCCATCCCTGCTTCCCAGTTGGCAGAGTCAACCTGGATAAAGGGTCCTGAGTTCTTGACCTGTCAAGACACCTCGACGTTACCGGGACCGGAACACCATGAACTTATAAATCCAGATCAAGATGCTGACATCCGACCTCAGGTACTCAGTAAATCAACCCCTGCGGATGAGAAACCGGTGGTCCAAGCCACCATCTTCTCAACGATGGTCAAGAAAACCAAAATATTGCCCCTCGATCATAACCCAGTACCAGTTACCTTTGAAAATTTCTCTCGTTGGAGATCTGTCTTACGAGGCGTAGCAGCATTCATCCGATTCCTGCGTCGCAGAGCGAATCTGCAGATAAGCATTTCGGAAAGCCATCTCCAAGCACAGAGAGGAATTCTGCGATGGGTGCAACACGACGCGTACCCTCAGGAATTTGAATGGGCAAAAAACTAAGAAGCCCATCCCAAAATCTAGCCCACTTCTGAAGCTGAATCCATACCTTGATAGACACGGCATGCTGCGAGTAGGGGGACGTCTGGAGAAGGCCGAATTGGATTTAAAGACGAAACATCCTATTATACTTCCCGCTCGTCACCATGTGACAAACCTGCTAGTTCAGCATCACCACGAAACCGTCCACCATCAAGGCAGACACTTCACAGAAGGAGCGGTTAGAGCTGCTGAACTCTGGATCGTGGGAGGCAAAAGGCTCATTGCTACAGTCCTGCACAAGTGCCTACCTTGTCGTAAGCAGCGACGTGGGTCTTGCAACCAGTTGATGGCTGACCTGCCAATCGAGCGTCTTAGTACTGAACCACCTTTCACCAATGTAGGAGTAGACGTCTTCGGCCCATGGGCCGTGTGTACCCGACGGACCAGAGGTGGTCAAGCTGACAGCAAACGTTGGGCCGTTCTGTTCACGTGTCTCAGCATTAGAGCCGTCCATATCGAAGTCATCGAATCTATGGACAGCTCCTCCTTTATTAACGCTCTAAGAAGGTTCCAAGCCCACAGGGGCCCAGTCAAGGTGTTTAGATCCGACCGCGGAACAAACTTTGTAGGAGCATGCAAGGAGTTGCAGATAGATGAAAGCATTCGCCCGGATTCAGCATTGACAAATACCTAAAGCTCATGATTGTGAATGGACATTTAAGGCAGCATGCATGCTGTACAATGACAGTAGACAGGGTTACCTAATTGTTGACACTCAGGATCCTATTCAATACAATCAGGACACTGTAAGAGTGATCCATGAACTATGGATATCTTATCCTCCCCACGCATCCCACATGGGAGGATCATGGGAGCGAATGATCGGGATAGCCCGTAAAATCCTGGACTCCATGTTGTTGAAGGTACATATGCTGACCCATGAAACTCTTACCACCCTCATGGCAGAAGTAGCAGCCATCATTAACGCCCGACCTTTGGGCCCAGTTTCTACAGACCCCGAGAATCCAAGTATCCTCGCCCCAGCCACCTTGCTCACCTACAAAACAGGTGATTGGCCGGCTCCAGTAGGGAACTTCGTTCCCAAGGACATGTACAGACAACAATGGAGACAAGTGCAATGGCTTGCCAACACCTTCTGGAAGCGATGGAAGCAAGAGTACTTACCTACCCTACAGGAACGTCGCAAATGGCAGAACAAAGAACCAAATCTCGAAGACGGAGACCTTGTTCTTTTGAAAGATAAGGAAGCGCACCGTAACTCATGGCCTATGGGACTTGTGCACCAAGTCTTACCCAGCAAAGATGGATTAGTACGCCAGGTTGCAGTGCAGATCGTGAAGCCAAAGGAGTCCGGTGGCAACCAGCAGACTTTCACCAAGAAACTATATACCAGGCCAATTACCGACCTGGTCCTGCTGCTGAGGAAGACCGAGCTGGAAGATTGAACCTCCAAGCTTTGCATGCTTTGTGTATACTCATTGTTTGCATGTTTGATAATATGCCTTGATTATCTTCGTTAACAGTTTAGTTAGTAAGTAGTGGAATTTATAATTCCAGGCGGGGAGTGTGCTGACTAGAGCAGCCTGAGAATAGTCAGTATTGGCTACTGTCTCCTTAAGAGACAGCTTTATAATGTTTAAGAGCTATCCCTTTAAGGGCAATGTCTTCAGGGAAATGTAGTTCTGTGACATGTGACCAGTTCTATGTGTCTGATTGGTGCTGAGGTGCTTTGCATGCTGGTAAGAAGAAAGCCCTCCATTAGGAATTCCAATTCTCCAGAAGAGCAGCTTCTCACACTCTCTCAGCATGGGAGTGAAGTTACCCTCTTCTCACACCGTATGAAGGGACAGACTGAGTAATCCGGATGAATCTTTTCAACGCTGTAAGTGTTTTAGGATGCCTGGAAATAAAGAATCTGTATGTATAATACCCCTTTATCGGAGTTATCACTGCTGTTTTCTGCAAAGCTACCGTGGGAACAGAACACTGCGGGTCCCAGAGAATATCAGGTAATCTCATCCTGCGGGTCGCAGAGAATATCAAGTAATCTCATCCTGCGGGTCCCAGAGAATATCAGGTAATCTCATCCTGCGGGTCCCAGAGAATATCAGGTAATCTCATCCTGCGGTCCCCAGAGGTATATCAAGTAATCTCATCCTGCGGGTCCCAGAGAATATCAGGTAATCTCATCCTGCGGGTCCCAGAGAATATCAAGTAATCTCATCCTGCGGGTCCCGAGAATATCAAGTAATCTCATCCTGCGGGTCCCAGAGAATATCAGGTAATCTCACCCTGCGGGTCCCAGAGAATATCAGGTAATCTCATCCTGCGGGTCCCAGAGAATATCAGGTAATCTCATCCTGCGGGTCCCAGAGTATATCCAGTAATCTCATCCTGCGGGTCCCAGAGAATATCAGGTAATCTCATCCTGCGGGTCCCAGAGAATATCAAGTAATCTCATCCTGCGGGTCCCAGAGAATATCAAGTAATCTCATCCTGCGGGTCCCAGAGAATATCAGGTAATCTCATCCTGCGGGTCCCAGAGAATATCAGGTAATCTCACCCTGCGGGTCCCAGAGAATATCAGGTAATCTCATCCTGCGGGTCCCAGAGAATATCAGGTAATCTCATCCTGCGGGTCCCAGAGAATATCAGGTAATCTCATCCTGCGGGTCCCAGAGAATATCAAGTAATCTCATCCTGCGGGTCCCAGAGAATATCAAGTAATCTCATCCTGCGGGTCCCAGAGAATATCAGGTAATCTCATCCTGCGGGTCCCAGAGAATATCAGGTAATCTCATCCTGCGGGTCCCAGAGTATATCAAGTAATCTCATCCTGCGGGTCCCAGAGAATATCAGGTAATCTCACCCTGCGGGTCCCAGAGAATATCAGGTAATCTCATCCTGCGGGTCCCAGAGAATATCAGGTAATCTCATCCTGCGGGTCCCAGAGTAATCAAGTAATCTCATCCTGCGGTCCCAGAGAATATCAGGTAATCTCATCCTGCGGGTCCCAGAGAATATCAGGTAATCTCATCCTGCGGGTCCCAGAGAATATCAAGTAATCTCATCCTGCGGGTCCCAGAGAATATCAGGTAATCTCATCCTGCGGGTCCCAGAGAATATCAGGTAATCTCATCCTGCGGGTCCAGAGAATATCAGTAATCTCATCCTGCGGGTCCCAGAGAATATCAAGTAATCTCATCCTGCGGTCCAGAGAATATCAGGTAATCTCATCCTGCGGGTCCCAGAGAATATCAGGTAATCTCACCCTGCGGGTCCCAGAGAATATCAGGTAATCTCATCCTGCGGGTCCCAGAGAATATCAGGTAATCCCCTCCCGCGGGGCCCATTAAATCTCCTCCCGTGGGGCCCATGAAATCCCCTCCCACGGGGCCCTGTGGTTCCTTCCTGCCCTAATGCAGCATATTATTTATTTATAAATCTCAATGTATTGTCTATATCTCTGCTGCATCACATTCCAGGATATCGCGGAGTCAGTAAATTATCAGTCTCGGCTCTTCACCAGCTCCAAGCTTTCACCTGTGTTTTGTTTTATACATGAATACAATGACCCAGGCCCTCCAGATCAGCGCTTAGTGAATAAACCCCTGAGCCCATAATCCCGGTGACTGGGCAGATTCCCGGGCTCTGCAGATCCTTTGTGCTGAGTTTGTGCTGATTTGGCGAGTTTCTGTACAGAGAGAAATCTCCCAGTGTTCGATTAATCCGTTCTTACCATGACGGCGGCTGGGGGGGATAGAGGGTGGTATTCACTAAATTGTGATTTTCTTCTGATAAATCACGGGTATCTCGCAGCATTCGCCAGGCGGTAAGGGTCACTCAGTGGATTTGCAAGAAATCGCTTGTTGTGGGTAGAGGGACTCCTTTACCTGGCACCAAAAAAAGAGCTTTATGCAGCGAAAAATAAACACTAAAACCCTCCCAATGAGACCCAAACCGCCAGCAGCCCCCCCCCACATCATTCAAGAACGCAACTTTAATGGCGTTTGTTTTAATATTAGTGTTTTTAATTGTAGATTTAGGTTGGGGGGGGTGAGAGACCCTCTACATACATGTGATGGTGGGAATAGGGGAGGTATTTATTTCAATAACCCTTTATTTAAATGCTTTAATATATATATATACCTGTGTGTGCTGGGTGTGTTTATATATATATATATATCTCACACTGAGCGGACACTCAGTAGCTGCTCTGAGGGTCTGTTGAGGGGTGTTTTAGGGACATTTCAGGGAAATGTGACTATAGAGCAAATTCGGGGGCTTGGAGGTAAA
>RXON01004917.1:0-20350 GCA_009667805.1 Leptobrachium leishanense
GGAAGGTCTCAGGCTTAATCAGTCATGTTCCTAACAGAGATAGTGCACGAATTTGCTCATTTGAGAACTCTTTCAATCCATAGGCTTTAGGGTGATAGTCTTTTGTCCACTGTTCATTATACATCTTAGGGGATGTGTCAATATAGTCCATTTGTATCACCAGGAGCAGTCTCCTTTGCAGGGTAGTGATTGGCTTCTCTCCTTGCACTTAAATTATTCTTCTGCCCATTGCCAGTTCTTTGTTCACTGCAGTCATTTTGGGCTTTATTAGTCGCAGGCCACTTCTCCACATTGTCTTTTACAAGAGCATTCCCGTTGCTCGCCAGAACAAAGTCTCTATTTAATCTTTGCGTCGCACAATCTTCTTGGGCTTTATTGGTCAAATGCCACTTCTCCACGTATGCGCAGGTGGAGCAGGCTGTTTTTTGTGCGCATCCGTCCAGCGTTATCGCGTGAAAATTTACGTGGTATTACGATCCTAACGCATTTTCTCATCCGTCAAAAAATAACGTTCGTAAAAACGATGCGCAAAATGAAGAGTACTACGCACGCAGTAACGTAGCGCACGTAAATCAGTGTGCGGACTGTTTTTTTCACAGGATTCAGACAATCAGAATTAAGAACCGTAATTGACATCAATTACCTAAATTGACTCACTTAGATTTCCTTTGACAGGCGCAAAAACTTGAGTATACATGCTGCAGCAATAAAAAAAAACCACACAAATTCACAATTTTATTGTTTGGGTATGTGTAGAATGTGTAACTATACTGTGCTGTATATTTTTTTTTGTGCTGGTGATTTTCGTTTCGGCCAGAACGTTCCGATTTGCAGTTACACCAGTTTTTCAAAGACGTTAAAATTATGCACGCAAACGTCGTTCGTAAAAAGATGCGCATCGATTGTAATACAATCCGCGTACCAGCACACGAACGAATTTGCGCTCACAATGTTAAGTATAGGACGAGCACAGTTCATCACGCTCATGCAGGTCCATCTGCGTTAAACGATAACGCGCATCGTTTGCACGAATGTTGTAATACGATGTTCAGCGCAAAGGGTTCTGCCCCTCGCGCTAATGCGCATTTGCGCACGCAAAACAAAATGCGCAAGGAATGTAATAGGGGCCATAGTCTTTTAGGTGGGCAATCACATGCCCCAACGGAATAACGTCTCTCTCACAGTTCCTATGTATCTGGTCACTTTATCTTCCTTGCAGACTAGTAGCCTTAACCGGACTTTGACAGCTCTCCATGCTCTGGACAGATTTTGAAATAAAATCCTTGATTTTACATGCTTGTCTTGGGCGGCTTTGTTTGGCAAATTGTAATCCTTTGGGTTTACATGTACAGTTTGTTCTCCCAGGCAAAGGCAACTTGTTTGCGTTTTTACCTTTTCCAGTCTCTCTGGGAGTTGGTTTTGCATCAGGCTACCCGGCATGGTGGGCGAATGAACCATAGGTGAATAATTCTCACTAACATTGTTCGCACCATCTCTATTCAAATTCCCATTTCCCAAAAGCAGTTCTGGAGGCACAGTAACATGTGTTACACTTTTGGCGACTACCTTGGTGTCTGAAGCCACTTTCACTGGGGCTGCATCTGTGCACCCTGCGCCCCGAGGCTTTGCAATTCTTCCATCCACACTCACAAATGCTTTGTTCCCCCATTCCTTGCATTCATGGGAATCAGGACCCCTAGAAGATGATGGCGGGGCTCTCCACCAGATGCTCTTTTCATGAAGGGGTACAGGGTGACTGGGATAACGGGAGTTGGACCAGGGCTGTATCAGGGAAACCCTATCCGTACGTGCTCGGATTCTATTCCATCTCTTAATTAGCTCTGCTGTGGGAATACCATCAATTTCATTCTTCCGCACACCTGCTCTTATCAATTTATGCCATACTTGCCGTCTAGACATTTGCACTTTATGTTTCCTACATTCACTCCTAGCTTCCTTCTCCATCAAATCAGTTTTACACACTTTGGTTGGGGTATTTAACTCTACCATCTCAGGCAGCGAGGATGTCAGCTGGTGAATTTTTTCAGTTTTAAGCAATGAAAAAAAGGAACCTTTCATTTCCACTGACACACATTTTAACAATCGTTTTCTCATACAAGCAGTGAAATCTTCCATATCAGGTCCCTCCCAGTTATTCGCATTCAATCCAGCCACACATCCCATAATGAGAACCCTGTGAATGACATCTTCCATTGTAATACAGGGGGATGTGGGCTCTAAATCTGATTGTAAAGGAAACACATTTATCAAAGCCTCTCTGATGAAATCCATTAACCCCTTAAGGACGGGAGTAATTTTACAACTTCGGCACCGTTTCAAAGTAGAAGTTTGCGGAGCTCATTTTGACTGTTTTTAAACGCAGTATTAAGTCACGTATTATTATCCCACCCAGACAAATATATATATATATATATATATCGTTCTTTCCGGCAGAAGACTCGGCAGATTAATAATATATCATTATTATATGTATAGGTCATGCCCTGCCAAGACACTATACCAAAAAAAATAAAATGTGAATTTTCAATAAAATTTCTATCATCCACAGTGTGTAAGGTGTTTTTTTTTTTTTAAATTTATTATCCGAGCCTTTGCGGTCATATGCTTTGGGGTAGATCTGTTAAAAAAATTAGAACAGGGAACACATTTTTTTTTGGGGAGAAATTGGGTAATTTTAGCTAAACCCCCCCTCCCAAAAAAAAATCATTAGTGAAGCATCATTGTTCACATTATAAATTGAAATGTGAACAATAGTGCTGCATTAAAAAAAAAATTAATAAAAAAATAAAGTTTTTTTTTATTTTTACATTTTTTTAACTTATTTTACTTTTAACATGGTCATGTTTGATATCACTGGAATGGCCATGCTCTGGCCTTTCCAGCAATATCAGACATGACCCCCTAGCTGCCACCGATCAGGAGATAAAGGGGTTCAAGGAGCCCCCTAGGAAATCCCTTTGCAGCTAGGGGGTTCCCCGGTTAACTGACATCATCGTGCATGGTGCGATGAGTCAGTTGACGCGGGGGGACCCAGAGGTGGGGGCTGCCATCCAAGATGGCGGCCCCACCGGAAAAAAGGCCACGGTCTTGCTAAGGGGTTAATCCCCTACATCGCTGGAAAGGTCAGGCTGTGACCCTTCCAGCGATGCTGGCCACAGCCGCCTGGTCCCCTTCAGGCACAGCCTGCCCTTCCAAACGGTGGCTGTCATTAACCCCTGGGGAGCTGGATCATTAATCGGCGCTGAAAAGCGCCGGATCGTGATCCTCTCCCGGAGCTGGCCGACATCTTGGATGTCGGCCAAGCCTCCGGGAACTCCCCCTGAGGACTGGCGTCATCGTGCATAGCATGAACCAATGAACCCCCTATCTCCCGATCCGTGGCAGCTAGGGGTTAATGTTTGATATCGTTGGATCAGCCAGAGCATGGCCTTTCCAACGATACCAAATATGACCATGAAAAAAAATAAAAAAATATATATATTTAAAAAAAAAAATAATTTTGTTTTTGTTTTGTTAATGCAGCAATATTGTTCCCATTTCAATTATAATGTGAACAATAATGCTGCACTAACGATTTTTGTATGCGGTGCGTTTGTTAAAAATAGCGACATTTCCCCCCAAAAAAATGTAACGAGTCCCCATTTCTAATTTTTTTAACAAGCACACCCCATACAAAATATAACCGCAAACGATCGCATGTTAAAATGTGAAAAAAAAACACTTTACACATAATAAATTATTGAAAATTCTAATTTTATTGCATTTTTTGTTATAATATACAGACATGACATAACGTATACATATAATAATGACATATTATGAATCTGCCAAGTCTGCCGGAAAGAGCGATATATAATATGTCGGGGTCATATATCAAAATATGGCTACAAAACGAGGTTAAACATGATGAGCGAAAGCGGTAAAAATTACCTCAGCACAGAGGTGTGAAAAGGCCCAGCAGCGACAGGGGTAAAACACACTAGTGAAGACTACCAAATGCACGTCACTCGCTAAACATTTTCGCTATCAGGTGATATCCTGCATGACTACGCCAAATGTAATGAAAAATCAATTTAAAATAAAAGGTAATACCAGCCGATGTCTGATTTTTTTGGTAAATGTTTCGTTGTTATTATTATTATTATTATTCTTTATTTATAAAGCGCCAGCATATTCCGCAGCGCTGTACAATAAGCACAGTATAGACAGGGTTACAATACATTGAACAACATTTGACAAACAGTACAGGAGGAGATGAGGGCCCTATTCCCGTAGGAACTCACAATCTAGGAGGGTTGGGGTTGGAAACAGGAGGAGAGGACTGTAAGGTGAGAGTGATTGATGGTTGCGTCAGTGAGTTGGGTGGTAGGCTTCCCTAAATAGGAATGTTTTCAGGGAGCGTTTGAAGGAAGAGAAGTTAGGGGAAAGTCTGACAGCACGAGGGAGAGCGTTCCAGAGAGTGGGGGCTGCGCGTGAGAAATCCTGCAGTCTATCATGGGAAGAGGTGATGCGGGGAGAAGCTAGGCACAGGTCACTGTTTGACCTTAGGGAGCGGGCTGGGGTGTATTTGGTGATTAGTGAGGACAGGTAGTGGGGAGCTGAGTTAGTGAGGGTTTTGTAGGTAAGGATAAGGATTTTGAACTTAATTCTGCAGTGGATGGGGAGCCAGTGAAGGGACTCGCAGAGGGGAGCGACAGAGCGGCTGGTGAGGTGAATTAGCCTGGCGGAGGCGTTCAGGATGGATTGTAGGGGGAGAGGCGGGGAGAAGGGAGGCCAGATAAGAGATTATTGCAATAGTCGAGTCGGGAGATTACCAGGGCGTGTATGAGTTGTTTTGTGGTGACAGCGGTAAGAAATGGCCGAATTCTGGAAATATTACGCAGTTGGTATCGGCAGGAGGAGGAAAAAGACTTGATGTGGGGGATGAAGGAAAGAGCAGAGTCAAGTGTAACTCCAAGGCAGCGAACTTGGTTTGATGGGGAGATGTGATACCCTCCACCGTGATAGAGAAGTCAGGAGGTGGGGAGGCATTGGAGGGAGGAATAAGTAGGAGTTCAGTCTTTGACATGTTGTTCTTTAGGTGGTGGGAGGCCATCCAGGAGGAGATGCCAGATAAACAGTCACTGACTTTTGAGAGGACAGGGGAGAGAGATCAGGGGTAGAGAGGTAGATCTGAGTGTCATCAGCGTAGAGGTGGTAATTAAAGCCAAAGCTGTTGATTATTTTGCCCAGGGAGGAGGTGTAGATGGAAAAGAGCAGAGGACCAAGGACAGAGCCTTAAGGTACACCAACAGATAGAGGCAATGAGGAGGAGGAGTTACCAGCAAAGGACACACAGAAGGACCTGTTGGATAAATAGGAGTCAACCCAAGCAAGTGCAGTGTCACCGAGACCCAGAGAGTTGAGGGTCTGTAGAAGGAGGGGTGGTCAACAGTGTCAAAAGCAGCCGAGAGGTCAAGCAGGATGAGAATAGAATAGTGGCCGTGTTTTTTAGCAGTTAGGAGGTCGTTGGTGACTTTGGTGAGTGCAGTTTCAGTTGAGTGTAGGGGACGGAAGCCAGATTGCAGGGGGTCAAGTAGGGAATTGGAGGACAGGAAGAGGGAGAGGCGGTTGAAGACTAGTTTTTCTAAGAGCTTTGATGTGAAGGGAAGCAGGGATACAGGGCGGTAATCGGATGGAGAGTTGGGATCTAGGGATGGTTTCTTTAGTAAAGGGGTAACTAGCGCGTGTTTGAAGGCGGATGGAAAGGAGCAGTGGAGAGAGATAGGTTGAAGATGTGTGTGAGAGCAGGGTAGGGAGGAGGAGAGGGGAGGAATTAGATGTGAGGGAATGGGGTCGAGCGGGCACGTGGTGAGATGTGAGGAGGACAATAAGGAATTGACTTCCTCCTCAGTGGCTGGGAGGAAGGGGCAGAGGGTGGCGGAGGGGACCTGTGGGAGTGGAGGTGGCAGATAACTATCTTGTGTGGGATGTTGCTTCTGATAGTTAGAGTTTTACTGAGAAGTAGTCTGCCAGGTCTTGAGCGCTGAAGGCAGCTGTGGGGGGAGGTGCAGGTGGGTAGAGGAGGGTGTTGAAGGTGGACCAAAGCCGTTTAGGTTGGAGGACAGCGTAGATATAAGAGATGAGAAGAAGGATTGTTTGGCCAAGTGGAGGGCAGAGGTGTATGACCGGAGAATAAACTTGAAGTGAACAAAATCAGCTTCAGAGCGGGATTTCTCCAGGCACGCTCTGCGGAGCGGAGCATCTTTGCAGGTAGCGAGTCTGGAGGGTGTGCCAGGGCTGAAGCTGGCGGCATGGGCCTTACAGAGTCGAAAGAGAGCAAGAGTGTCTAGAGCAGAGATAAGCGTAGTGATTAGTGCAGCATCAGGGCAGGTGAGGATGAGGTATGAGGGAGGTTGGTGAAATAGGTTGGAGAATTGATGGGGGTCCACAGCATGTAGATTTCTGCGAGTGTGTGTGCGTTGGTGGGGGAGCAGGGTGTTTAGGAAGTCCAGATAGGTTGAAAAGAGAGAGGTGGTGGTCAGAGATGGGGAAAGGGCGACAGTTGAACTCAGAAATGGAGCAGAGGTTGGGAAAGACAAGGTAAATAGAGTGACCATCGCGGTGGGTAGGGAGGAGGAGGATTGTGTGAGTCCAAGGGAGGACGTGAGTGAAAGAAGTTTGGAGGCAGCAGGGGCGGAAGGATCGTCAAAGGGAATGTTGAAGTCCCCGAGAATTAAGCATGGAAGATTAGAAGACAAGAAGTGAGAAAGCCAGGTAGCAAAGTGTCAAAGACTGGGAGGTTGGTCCTGGTGGGCGGTAGATGACTGCCACCCTGAGAGCCAGAGGAGAGAACAGGCGGATGCAGTGTGTCTCGAAGGAGGAGAAGGAGAGGGATGGGGTGGAGGGAGATGCTGGTAGGTACAGGTGGGAGAGAGCAGGAGTCCGACGCACCGCCACCATTTCTCTCACCCGGTCTGGGGGTATGACTCAAGTGTAGACCGCCATGTGAGAGAGCAGAAACGGAGGCCGTTGTCAGAGGGAGTTAGCCAGGTTTCAGTTAAAGCTAGGAGGTTGAAGGAGTTTGAAAGGAAGAGGTCATGGATTGCTGTGAGTTTGTTGCACACAGAGCGAGCGTTCCAGAGGGCGCAGGAGAAAGAGGACAGGCGCTGAGGGATTATGGGAATGAGGTTGCTGGGCTTGCAGGGAGGTGATTTATGTGCGATGGAGATAGGATGAGAGGGAAGTATTGGATGTGTTGTGGGGCCAGCAGTGGCGACTCTAGGAACAATATTTAGGGGGGGCACAGAAGATACCGCAGTCAAAACTGGGGGGCACTAATAATTTTACCCTAAATCATACCACTGAATAAAACTATCACCTGGTGTGAAGCTAAAACACCATCACTAAAGGAAAAATTTAGTGCGAGTCACTAAAACTTACAAGGTTATTCAGAGAGTGTGAAAAGCAGGAGAATGACTGGAGAATGGAAAATTCTTGGTCAAAATAGCCAAACCAGAAAAATTCTCCCTTTCATCTCACTTTCCAAATCGGCTATTTTGACCTAAAATTTTCCATTCTCCTGCTCTTCACCTCTCTCTGAATAACCCTGTTAGTGCCTGACGACCTCCTAACAGATCACCTTGTCTGCAGTAGTCCATGAACAAAGGATCGTTTGCGCACGCTAGGGAAACTCTAAGACCCGGGTTGAGACCAGCGCTAATGCGTTTGTGTACAGGATAGAACTGTTTTTCTTTCCATACCTATCCCCGCCTCACAAGCTTGAATATGAACACATCCAGTGAATAACCTCACACCCCTGCATTATTAAAATCCTCCAAGGTGGCCGTATCATCCATGTTTTGATGCACACATTATATTATGGCTGATGGGCATTGCATGATAAATGCCACCCAACAGCATGTAGAATCATTACACTGCATTTAATAGATCCAAAAGGAAGGCCAGGTGAGTGGCAACAATTTCCCTGCTGCAGCATAGCAATAATACATGTTTCATGGCAAGACTTATTCACGTGTCCCTTTAAACATGGTCCACACAGTCACCCTAATAATCAACTGCTTACATACTATGAATAACCCCCAGCATAAAATGTTTAAAATTAGGCAATATATTAGAATTAGGATATATGTGCATAAAGGATACATTTCTAATAGAGCTTACTGCAACAAGCAGCGACATTGCTGACCATATCCATTACTATGGTGTATGGGGCCAAGAGAACACCTGTGCTGCATTCCTTTCAATTGCCTATTAATTTTTGACCTGGTTTTTCTGTTTTTTTTGGAGTTAGCACCAGGGTTGAGCAGTAGGTAAAATGTTGCAATTAGTGCACCTCAAAATTAGCGCTGGCACCAAGTGATCTGTTAGCTGCAAAAGTGCTAGAGATCTCTAGCACTCCCTGTGTTAAGTATGGGACTCGGAAAGTACATTACGCTCGCGGTACAAATCGCTAATAGCAACGCGCTAAGTGATTTTTCCCATTTGTAGCGGGAAGCAAACGATCTGTTGGTCAGGCGCTTGACTCGTTAAACCTGGCGCTAACGCAAAATCACGCCGACACAAGGGTTAGCTCACACCAGGTAATAGTGCCCTAAATAAGTATATATAAATAATAGACATGTGCATTCGTTTTAGTACTAAAACGATTTAGTCCGAATTTTGGGATAATTTAGTTTTCGTATGACTCAAGAGAAACGAAACTGCTCAGTACAAAAAACGAAAGAAACTAAAATAAATGCACTACATTTTAGTGTCAGTCCTTTTTGTGATATTACATTGATAAGTGAAGGAGACCAGCAATGAAGAGCGCAACATCTGAAGTTCTGCACCCTCCACATGCCAATGCAGTAGGATTTTCTATACAGAGAGGGGCATTAATTAATGCAGGAGGATGTTCTATACATTATACAGAGGGGTATTCATGCAGGAGGATGTTATTTAACATTTTTACAGAGGAAGGTATAAATTGAGGAGGATGTTCTATACAGAGAGTGACATTAATAATTCAGGAGGATGTTCTATATAATATACTGAGAGGGGTATTAATTAATGCAGGAGGATGTTCTAAACATTATACAGAGAGGATCCTTTTTTTCTCAGCCCTTTAAAATCCAGTGCTGTGAGCGCGGAGATCGGCTGCTTGTTACCTTATCTCTCAGTACAATGTATCAGGCTCAGCTGTTACAGTAACTGACTAACAGCGCTCAGAGATTCAGTAAAACAAGGAAATAATATTGTTCTAACCGCTTATATATATATATATAAAAATATTATTTACTAGTTTTACTGAAACTCTGAGCGCTGTGATGAGCAGCAGTCAGTTACTGTAACAGCTTTGCCTGATACGGGGCAGTATTACAATGTTGGTGCTAACTTAACCAGAGCTGTTGTAAACTGAAAACCTCCATAGGCTATAATGGCTCTGGGAAGTTTACAACAGCTCTGGTTAAGTTAGCACCAACTATATAATATGGCCCACATTGTGCTGAGAGTGAGAGATACTGTAACAAGCAGCGATCTCAGCCCTCTGAGGAGCCACTACAATAGTAATTGTATCCACTGGTTTTCGGGTGAATGAAATTTAGTTTTCATACTAAATAACTGAAAACGAATTTCTTTAGCAACTAAATAAATTGCATTTTAGGACTAATCCATTAGTTCAAAACGAAATTTTGTGCTGTGCACATGTCTAATAAATAAGATTCCAAAACCCCAGAGTAATGTGATGCAATGATGCCTTTTTGTTGTACTAACCTGCTGCAATTCGGCAGTTTTCGCTGAATGTCTGATTGCTGCTTCAGCGACTCCACTTTTATCAAATCACAGTCACCATTCGTTAAATAGGGAAGCCACTGAACTCCAGGAATCAACTCTGAACGTCCACTTAGGGATGCCACTGAACTCCAGGAATCAACTCTGAACGTCCACTTAGGGTGCCACTTGGGAATGTCACAAGAGCCAAGGCTCACTAGAGCCAGTGTTAGTGGCTATATAGGGCGGACTGATTGCATTCAGGCATTGTTCTTTTGAAATTAAGGTTTCCCAATAAAGGTTTTTTATTCAAGGTCCTCCTTGTACCTCATATGGCTGTCCTTACGGTACTTGTTCTCTGGACTTTGTTTTGTTCAGATTTTTTTTGTATATTTATTACTAAGGGTTTAATCCCTATTTAAGTACCCATTAGCCTTAATTCGTTCTTTTCTTTTCTCTTCTAAATACCAGCCGATAGCGTGAGAAATTGAGTAGCGAGTGACGATACAAACACAGAGATGGGTATAAAGGATTTTCTTAAAAATAAATAGGATATACAGAAAGAGAAAACATTAAAACATTATTAAACTAAACCCTGGAAACTGCAATAACACAAATACTCAGCATAGGTAAAGTGCAGTGACGTGCGGTGATGTCAGTGACTGGTGAGGCACTGGCTAGTATCAGAGCCAGATATACAAATGCAAAACAGCCGGAAAACCTTCTAGCGCACAAAAAGGAGGCTTCAGGCATTTAGTACATCAGAAGGACAGACACTGCGAGTAAGGACTGATTGGAAGCCGATTCTGTTCCCACAGACCTCTCGCTCCTTTATACAGAACAATTATTTAACAATATGCCTTCTAAGTTGCATTGGCAAAGACTTCTTAAATTAAGAATCTACAATCCTGGGTCCTTGTACCTAGACTTGTTTTCATACAGGGTTATTCAGTCAGAGAGTGGTGAAAAGCAGGACAATGACTGGAGAATGGAAAATTCTAGGTCAAAATAGCCAAACCAGAAAAATTCTCCCTTTCATCTCACTTTCCAAATCTGCTATTTTGACCTAGAATTTTCCATTCTCCTGTCATTCTCCTGCTTTTCACACTCTCTGAATAACCCTGTATGTCAAAATAGGCGATTTGGAAAGTGAGATAAATGGGAGAATTTTTCTGGTTTGGTTATTTTGACCTAGAATTTTCCATTCTCCAGTCATTCTCCTGCTTTTCCCCGCTCTCTGAATAACCCTGTGAGTCAAAATAGTCAAACCAGAAAAATTCTCCCATTTATCTCACTTTCCAAATTGGCTATTTGTTCATTCTCCTGCCAATTCTCAAGGTTTGCACCTCGCTGAATATCCCTAATAGTATTATTGACTCATTGTGCTGTCTCACTATAGCTTAACCTTTTATGAGCCTGAAATACTGAAGAGAGTATAAGCTATAGTGAGCCAGCACAATGATTCAATAATACTATCAGGGTTATTCAGAGAGAGGTGAAAACCTTGAGAATTGGCAGGAGAATGAACAATCTAGACCAGGGTTTCTCAACTCCAGTCCTCAGGACCCACTACAGGCCAGATTTTAAGGATCACCTTGGGGAAATGCAGAATGAATACTGCAATCACTGAGCAGCAAATCATATCACCTGTGCTGTGCTTCAGATATCTGGAAAACCTGGCATGTTAGTGGCTCCTGAGGACTGGAGTTGAAAAACACTGATTCTAGACCAAATAGCCAATTGAACAATCTAGACCAAATAGTTTTCAATCTAGACCAAATTTTTCTGGTTTGACCATTTTGTCCTAGAATTTTCCCTTCTCTAGTCTTTCTCACGGTTTTCACCTCGTTCTGAATAACCCTGTATCAGGGTTATTCAGAGAGTGGTGAAAAGCAGAAGAATGACTGGAGAATGGAAAATTCTAGGTCAAAATAGTCAAACCCGAAAAATTCTCCCATTTATCTCACTTTCCAAATTGGCTGTTCATTCTCCTGCCAATTCGCAAGGTTTTCACCTCTCTCTGAATAACCCTGATAGTATTATTGAATCATTGTGCTGGCTCACTATAGCTTACACTCTCTTCAGTATTTCAGGCTCATAAAAGGTTAACCCAACGCTTGCCCCTGGCAAAACACCCACACAGATTGGAGATATAACTATACATACACACAGCATGTGAAAGAAAGGGTGTGTGTAAAGAGACTGGCACTGTAAGAACACACACACACACTCTCTATATGCTGCCCCTATAACAAAGTATTATGAAGAGGAGCCTGGCCACATCCATTAACCCCCCCCCCCGTGAGGTCACTTTGTGTACCTTGCAGCTGGGCAAAGAGGGCTTCCTGCTGCTGCTTGAATTTCAAAGCTTGCACCTCTAACTCCTTGGCTTTCTGGACCATATAAGAGGAAAGCTCCACTTGCCAGCACCATCATTGCTATGAGACAGGAGATAGACTGGAGCAGACCCTTCTGCCTCCTGCTGCAGAACCCTATGCCCATGATCCCTGCAAACCTATGCCCTCCTTCTCAGTGTCAGCTCTTATTCCAGCATGGGCACCTGGCAGAGGGGGAGGCTGCTGCACCACCTCAGATCCCTCCTGGGGGGCAGATGTGTTGTGCATTCTTCCAGCCCCAGTTAGCAGACAATAACCAGCCTGGGGTATAAATGGGCATCCCCAGCTGATGCAGATCTGAGTGGCAGAGCAGCCCTGTGCCAGGCTCCTGGACTGCAGCTCCCCATGCAGCCAGTCGGGTGTTGTCCATCATGCAATTTTTTCACTGCCTGCATTGGAGGGCTGCCTGGCCTATCATTGACAGGAAGGGATATGTCTAAATGCTTGATGTGCCCCTTCCTGTCAATCAGAGGCAGTCCTCTAGTGCAGGCGTTTTTTGGGAATGGCTTGGACCAATGGTGCTTTCCCATTGGTCCAAGCTTTTCCAATGCTCTATCAGTGCCTGTCAGTCTCTGCGGCACTAATGAACAGTGATCAGGAAATAGGCAGCACTTGTCTCTGACGTGTGCTGCACACATCTTGAGCAGTTTACGCAATTAGTGCAGCGGGGAAACGTCCTGCTATGCAAATTGCGTAGGCTGGGAAAACTAATGCCTGCAGAGGACGGAGCTGACAGTGGGGGAGCAGGGGAGTTTGTTTTTAGTTTATTAACTTTACCAGGGACGTGCAAAGTGATATACAAAAGAGATCATGTGCAACAATCAGTTACCAAATCCAGGAATACACAGCCCATGGCAAGCCATGTGCTCTCAAGTCCAAGCCAAATCACAAAAAGGACTGATCTCTTCCTGGAAATCCTGGTTGAATCAAAACAAGGTTGGACTAGAGTCTTGTCTCCCCCCACCAGAGTGGCATCCCTCCCACCAACAAAGTATATACCTTTATCCCAGTGGGAGTCACCATTAGGGATGAGCTGTTCGGTTCGGAGTTCGACCCGAACTTAGCCTGTTCGATTAGATCGCGAACACCGAACATTTCCGGGTGTTCGCCGCATGTTCGACCACAATGGACCACAATGCATTTTCCCACTGGCCTGAAGCTCGTAATTGGCTACAGCCTTGCACCTGACCACAGGTCTGGTACAAGACAGGTTCAACACTATGCCAATCACGGCTCAGAGTCCTGATTGGGCAAATTTTGCCCAATCATGGGCTCACAGAGCTAAGTCCCGCAGCACACTATATAACGTTTCCACGTGCCGATTCTGCATGCATTTCAGAGGAGATTTCAGAGGAGATAGTTGTGTGTTACATAGTTATATAGGCTGAAAAAAGACATGCGTCCATCGGGTTCAGCCTCTCCCACATAACCTACTGCTGTTGATCCAAAAGAAGGCAATAAAAACAGTCTGAAATATGAACATACTGGGGAAAAATTCCTTCTTGACCCCAGAATGGCAGTCAGATTTATCCTTGGATCAAGAAGCTTTTACCCACATATTAAATATTATAACCCTTAATATTCTGTGTCTGCAGGAAGTCATCCAGTCATTTTTTAAAAGTCTGTACAGACTCTGACCCAACCACCTCAACAGGCAGAGAATTCCACAGCTTTATTGATCTCACCATAAAATAACCCTTCCTATGCTTTAAGCTAAATTTTCTTTCTTCCAGTCTAAATGGATGACCCCTTGTGCTATGTATAGACCTGTTAATGAATAGGTTATCAGACAATGGTTGATAATGGCCCCGTATATATTTAAACAAGGTTATCAGATCCCCTCTAAGGCGCCGTTTCTCTAAACTAAACAGGTTTAAGCTTGTTAGTCTTTCCTCATAACTTAACCCTTCCATTCCCCATATTAATTTAGTTGCCCGTCTCTGCACTTTTTCTAGCACTATAATATCTTTTTTTAAGACAGGTGCCCAAAATTGCATGGCATATTCAAGGTGCGGCCTGACCATTGATTTATACAGTCTAAATTATGTTTTCATCCCGTGAGTGAACAAAGTGTTGTTACTGCCGGTCTGCCACACAACTGGGGGGGTCTCATTTCTACCAAATATCAGGGAATTTAGGTGATGTGTGTCTTGTCAGTGTGCCAGCAAGTTTTTTTGGGGTTTACAACTTTCTTTAAAACATTTGTGAATTGAGGTGATCGGTGTCTTTTCACACAACTAGTACCACGCAGTATTTTGGGGTTCACTAATTTCTTTAAAACATTTGTGAATTGAGGTGATCTGTCTCTTGTCACTGGCTGCCAGCTATCACTGAGTTATACCAGAGTTCTTTAAATCTTTATACCAGAGTTGAATCCGAGTTCTGTATATATTAATCTATATATCACTCACCATGTCTGAAACAACAAAAAGGACAGGAAGACGCTCCCAGACACAGATAAGATAGCAAGCAGCCCCTGTGTCGGGAGGCTGTGTCTCTGGTCATGGTGGACGTGGTGCATCCTCTGCAGGGGAACCCTTGCCCTTTCTAACTGGTGCTGGCCGTCTTAAGCAGCAGCAACATACAGAGGACTTGGTGGATTGGCTAACCAGGCCATCCTCATCCTCCGAGTCCTCTGCCAGCCAGGCTTCTAGTGCTTTACAGTCCACCTCAGCTGCCAAAGCATCTAATGCAGCCTCCATGTCCACAGCTACTCCCGCCGTAGCCTCACTATCACACACGGAGGAGTCAGCTGAATTGTTTGACTACAATGAGAGTGACATGCTGCTTGAGGATGCGCAGCAAGTACAGTGCTGTGATTCAATCTCTGAGGTTGAGGAAGGGAGTATAATCAACCTAGAGGAAGGGGGTGCCAGTGATGACACACAAATAACTGGCACTCATGTTGCCCCAGCAGCTGCAGCATACTGCCAAGTTGGCTCCAGTGACGAGGAGATAGGGGGTGATAATGACAATGATGATGAGGTCACTGACTCCACCTGGGTGCCTGATCAAACAGAGGAATTAAGTGAGGAAGAGGGGGAGGAGGAGGCACAGCAAAGACGAGGCACAACATCCTCTGTGACCAACCGTAGCACTAGCCAGTCCATGGCATCACATGTCAGAGCTGCTCCGGTGCAGAGCGCTGTTGTCTCAAAGTACACATGCAGGAACTCTGTTGTCTGGGAGTTCTTTAAGAAATGTGCAGTAGAGCACAGCATTGCTATTTGTAATCTATGTCAGATGGGGCTTAAGCATGGGAAAGATACCGGACACTTGGGTACCACGTGCTTGAGGTGACATATGAACAACTGCCACACATCCCGTTGGCGCAAAACTTTGCGTAGGTCCTCCTCCTCATCATCTGTCTCTATGTATGTCCTGCCATGTCATTGCCTACAACCTCCACCGACAGGGATGATGCTACAGTAATGGATGTACCAGCTCCTTCCTCACAATGTGACATCATCCTAGCAGCTGAAGATTTAGGCAGTCAGATTACGTTGCCGCAGCTGCTGCAGCGAAAGAAAAAATATAGTCCCAACCATCCCCAAGCACAGCGTCTAAATGCCAGCTTTGCAAAATTGCTCGCATTGCAGCTGCTGCCTTTCCAGCTGGTGGACTCTTCTCCCTTCTGTGAATTTGCTGAATGTGCTGTACCACAGTGGCAGGTTCCAAAACGCCATTCCAGCATGTGGAAGACAATGTTATCCAGTCATTGGGAAAGGCAGTAAGCAACAAGGTGCATGTGACTTTAGACACGTGGTCCAGCAAGCATGGACAGCATGGTCCTTTTCCTAACCAAGTATCCAGGGCTGCCAGAGCTTCTCATCCAGGCCAGAAAAGTCTGCAGCCACTTCAGACGGTCATTCCCAGCAAGCGTTCGCCTGGCAGAAATTCAAAGAGAATTCCACCTTCCCACAAACCGCCTGATCTGCGACATGCCCACCAGGTGGAACTCGACATTAGCAATACTGCAGCATCTGCACAAGCAGCAGAGGGCCGTCAACGAGTACCTGTGTGAGTATGGCACAAGGACAGGTTCAGGTCAACTTGTTTTTTTTCCCCCCGCAGTGGCTGATGATCAAGGATGCATGCACTGTACTGTCACCATTTGAGGAGGCAATGAGGATGGTGAGCAGGGACAGTGCATGCATCAGTGACACAATTCCTTTAGTGTTCCTGCTGGAGCACACTCTGTGGGGAATTATAGATGTGGCTCTAGAGGCAGAGCAGCGGGAGGAAGAGGCCTTCCCTAGCTCTCAAGGCCCCAGTCTTTCCGCAGACAGCATTCCAGCGGGTTCTACTCAGATCAGACAGGAGGAGGATGAGGAGGAGGCAGAATATTTAACTAGTGGGGGCATTGAACATGGGGATTCCTCAAGGGAGGGTTTTGAGTGCCCAAAAACACAAGGGCTAGTGCGTGGCTGGGAGGAGGAAGTGCACAATACGGTCATCCTCATTGACCAGGAAGACTCGGAAGCTAATGCCACCTCCAACCTATGCTGCATGGGCTCCCTAATGATGCAAAGCCTGCTAAAGGACCCCAGGATTCGTGCTATCAAGGAGAGGGATCATTACTGGTTGGCAACCCTTCTTGATCCACGATACAAGGGTAAAGTTGCAGAGCTCATCCTGCCCGCACAGAGGGAGCACAGGATGAAAAAACCTGAGGACGCTCTAAAGCGACACTTGTGTAACACCTTTCCAGGCACTGGTAGATTACCAAGTGCTGACACATGTGCTTCTGAGGCTGCGGGTGATCAGAGGAATAGTGGTGAACGCCAGGGCCGCTTGACTTATGAATTTTTTAATTTTTTTAGTCCTCGACACCCAGGGACGTCAAATGTAGGCACCCATTGCCAGCGTCTTCACCATATGGTGCAGGACTACCTAGGGGCAAGGGCAGACCTGGATACCTTTCCAGCAGATGATCCACTGGCTTACTGGGTGTTGAGATTGGATAACTGGCCAGAACTTAGCCAATATGCTATGCAGCTACTAGGTTGCCCTTCATCTAGCGTGCTTTCCGAAAGGACGTTCAGTGCCGCTGGAGGTTTTGTCACAGACAAAAGAGTGCGTCTGTCCACCGACTCTGTAGTAACAGTAATTGAATTTAAGCAAGCATGGGATAGGCATAAGGCTATCCTAAACAAAAGATAAATCCAGGTAAAGTATCCATGTAATTGGGCAGACTAGATGGGCCGAAAGGTTCTTATCTGCCCACATTTTTCTATGTTTCTAGACCGGCTGACATTTATAAAAATGAATCAGTCCTGGATCAGCATTTATCAATCCCCTGATGCTCACGTAACGGAATAGATCGGGGAGGTCTTCTGCATGCACAAAACCTCCAGCACTGAACTCTTCCACAATACCACAAAAGGGTTACGGTGTGAATGCACTTGCTGCCATGAAAGGCACAATATTTGGCTGCACTGACGCCTGTGCCAGATTTATATCATTTGAATTTTTTGAACAGCAGGGTCCAAAGCTGCACTCTTCCACAATACCACAGAGGGGTTACTGTATGATGATACTTGATGGCCAGTCTTGCACCCAATTCACAATATCTGGGTGCACTGACGGCCATTACCAGATAAAAAACTTTTCAATATAGGACCGCAAGGTTCACCCCTGCATTCTTCCACAATACTACAGAGGAGTTACTGTATGATGATACTTGCTGGCCTGGCACCAAAGGCACACTATCTGGGTGCACTGACGCCTTGACCAGAATCATATCTTTTCAATATAGGACCACATGGTCCACCCCTGCACTCTTCCACAATACCACAGAGGGGTTACGGTGTGCATGCACTTTCTGCCATGAAAGGCACAATATTTGGCTGCACTGACGCCTGTGCCAGATTTATATCATTTTATTTTTTGAACAGCAGGGTCCAACCCTGCACTCTTCCACAATACCACAGAGGGGTTACTGTATGATGATACTTGCTGGCCTGGCACCAAAGGCAGAATATCTGGGTGCACTGACGCCTTAACTAGGGATGAGCCGAACACTCCCCAAGTTCGGTTCGAGCCCGAACCCGAACTTCCCATTTGTTCGGGACCGAACCCTAACCCCATGCAAGTCAATGGAGCTGAAAATTCATTTTTTTAGAGTGCCCTCCAAGAGGGCATATATGCTACATATTTGCCATAAAAGGTGTATGGGGGTCCGGGTAGTGCCCTGGGGGACAGGAAACAAGGACAAAAAGTTTAAAAAAAAAAATGTTTTTAAAGGGACAGTGAGTTTTCCATGAAATAAAGGTTAAAAATAAAAACTAAAAATTCCTTCAAATATCGTGCCTAGGAGGACCCCATAACCTGCCCCTGAAGTGGCGGATTTCTAGGATGTATAGAAACACTTAAAAACAAAAAAAATGACGTTTCATATGTCGGTAAATGCTTTTCCTTTAATCTATCCATAAACAACTGCTTGGGGCGGCAGCCTGTATGAAAAGACATTTTAGGATGCGCAGAAAAAGTTTAGTTATTTTTTTGGCTAAATTATTGTGAAACTTATGCAGGCTTTGGATGAAAGTAACAATAGATGCTTTAAAATTGGGCTTTTAGCGTCGGCAACAGTGCCGTCACACCGTAACCCCTCTGAGAATATGAATCTGATACAGGCGTCAGTGGCAGTGCACCCAGATATTGTGCCTTTAGTGCCAGGCATGCAAGTACTATCATACAGAAACCCCTCTGTGGTATTGTGGAAGAATGCAGGGGTGGACCATGCGGTCCTATATTAAAAAGATATGAATCTGGGAATGGGCGTCAGTGCACCCAGATATTCTGCCTTTGGTGCAAGACTGCCAGGCCAGCAAGTATCATCATACAGTAACTCCTCTGTGGTATGGTGGAAGAGTGCAGGGGTGGACCATGTGGTCCTATATTGAATTTTTTTTTATCTGGTAATGGGCGTCAGTGCACCCAGATATTGTGCCTTTAATGCCAGGCCAGCAAGTGGCCTTCACCGCTATTCCTCTGATCACCCGCAGCCTCAGAAGCACGTGTGTCAGCACTTGGTAATCTACCAGTGCCTGGAAAGGTATTACACAAGTGTCACTTTAGAGCGTGCTCAAGTTTTTTCATCCTGTGTTCCCTCTGTGCGGGCAGGATGAGCTCTGCAACTTTCCCCTTGTATCGTGGATCAAGAAGGGTTGAAAACCAGTAATGATCCCTCTCCTTGATAGCACGAATCCTGGGGTCCTTTAGCAGGCTTTGCATCATTAGGGTGCCCATGCAGCGTAGGTTGGAGGTGGCATTAGCTTCCGAGTCTTCCTGGTCAATGAGGATGACCGTATCGTGCACTTCCTCCTTCCAGCCATGCACAAGCCATTCTGTTTCTGGGCACACAAAACCGTCCCTTGAGGAATCCCCACCTTCAATGCCCCACTACTTAAATAGATCAGACAGGAGGAGGATGAGGAGGAGGACTGAGTAGGACCCGCTGGAATGCTGTCTGCGGAAAGACTGGGGCCTTGAGAGCTAGGGAAGGCCTCCTCTTCCTCCCGCTGCTCTGCCTCTAGAGCCACATCTATAATTCCCCGCAGAGTGTGCTCCAGCAGGAACACTAAAGGAATTGTGTCACTGATGCATGCACAGTCCCTGCTCACCATCCTCGTTGCCTCCTCAAATGGTGACAGTACGGTGCATGCATCCTTGATCATCAGCCACTGCAGGGGGAAAAAAAACAAGTTGACCTGAACCTGTCCTTGTGCCATACTCACACAGGTACTCATTGATGGCCTTCTGCTGCTTGTGCAGACGCTGTAGCATTGCTAATGTCGAGTTCCACCTGGTGGGCATGTCACAGATCAGACGGTTTGTGGGAAGGTGGAATTCTCTTTCAATTTCTGCCAGGCGAACGCTTGCTGGGAATGACCGTCTGAAGTGGCTGCAGACTTTTCTGGCCTGAATGAGAAGCTCTGGCAGCCCTGGGTACTTGGTTAGGAAACACTGTCCCACCAGATTTAGGACTTGTGCTAGTCATGGTACATGCGTCAATTTACCCTTGCGTAGGGCGGAGAGCAGGTTGCTGCCATTATCGCAGACGATCCTTCCCAGCTCATGCTGGCGTGGTCTTTAACCATCTCTGCACCTGCCCCTGCAGAGCTGACAGATTTCTGACCCGGTGTAGCTCCTGTCCCCTAAACAAACCAGCTCAAGCA